>CM035226.1:93091911-93263855 GCA_020226215.1 Sindora glabra
TAGGCCTCAAACACCTATTTAATGCATTCTTTACACAATAGTTACTCAGTTCTTTATAACTTAAGAAAATGAACCTCAAGAAAGATTTATTTAGGTAGAAAAACTTACCCAACCTACCCTTGCTATCCCTTATGATACACTAACTATAAATAATCCTAATAACGTCCCAAATGTCTCTAACTTACCTGTCACAAAACCTATTACCACACCTAATCCTAATTGCATAACCACTCTTCTACCACCATTTAATCTTACTCCACCATCTTTTGATCAACATGCCTATGATCTATTAATCTTTTTTGCTAACTGCATGATGTATAAAGCCTCACTGCCTTCCATTATTGCTCTTTCCTTGCTATCTGCTAAATTGAAATAGGTCTATCCAATTCCAAGAAAATACAGGAGGCAAGAATTGAAAAGCTTGAAAAGGATATTGTTAAGCTATCTAGCAAAGTTAACTCCATTCTATAACTTCTAATGCCTCAGTCCAAGCCACCAATGAAGCCTTAGATAGCATAACTTACTATTATTTTAATAAGTAATGGCATATGCATTATTTAGAACTTATATCATTGCATATACATCTAAAATTATTAAGATAATTTATTTTTTCCTAGCAATTTTAGTTTAGATCTTTAATTTTTTATATTGTCTATCTATTTTCACCATTACTTTTAAACATCTTAGTATTTATGATGGTTCTCTATTACTAATCACTATTGATTTTATCAACACTATTATTTTACCTTTTCTATTTCTATTCTTTTATTCTTTATTGTCTTTATTATCTGTTATCTGATGTCATTTCTTGCATCTCTTATTTCTATCAAATTTATTTAGTTTATATGGCATCTCTTAATTTGAAGTTTCCATGCTCAAATTGACTTGATTTTATCATAAAATTTACAAGTCTTTATATTTGAATTTCTAATTTTCACCCGTATTGGCTATTCCCTCTCAATTTTTTTTATGACTTGATACATTCATATGTTTTAATGTCATTTCTTCTTTTTGCATTTTAATTTTCATCATTATTGGCAATTCCATCATTTTTATGACTTCTTTGTTTTTGTTATACTTCTATTAGAAAGTTTTTATCTCTTCTCTATTTATGTTTTCTTACTTTTTTGCTCTAATTTTGCTTTAATTTTCTCTTTTTGTTTTTATTTGATCTATCATGTTTTATCAATAACAAAAGGGAAAGAAGAAAAAAGGATGCAATATTTTTATTTCAAGGTGTTTTTTTAAGTTAAGCTTGCTAAGTTTTTATTTTTTATTTTTAAGATGCTTTTGGTTTTAGAGGGGGTAATTCAATTCTTCTTAGATATTTCAAGATGTTTTTGGCTTTAGGAGGAGCAATTGAATTCCTTTTAAATAGTTACCCGTTCTTTTATATATGACTTGCCTTTAATGATTTGTTTTTATAATCACATGCATTGATATATTAATAAATTAATGATATACTCTGATCCCTAATTATGTTGTGCTTTATAGTTATATGCTCTAATATTTCATTGAACTTTATTAAGTGACAAAACTTTGTTATTATCAAAAAGAAGGGAGAATAAGGAACTAAATGGAAACTCAAAATTGAATTAATTTATACTTTAGGTTAATACTTTATTAAGTTGGAATTTGGACTTAATTGTTTTCATCTAAACTAACTTATTTAGGCATCAATTTATTGAATTACTAAATATAAACTCATCAAATATTTTAAATAGGCTTTAAACTATCACTCTTCCAAATTACAAAGCCCGTTTTATTTTATAAATTCAAATTTTCCTATGTGACAATATATTATTGAATTTTCTTATTTATTTTATTTTTAAAATACCAAACTAGCTTTCTAAGAAAACATCTTATTGGTTACAATTTTAAATTATATATTTTAAAGGTTAGATGACACAATCCAATGACTAATATTTAAAAATCATTTTAAGCTTTTGATCTTCAAAGAGTGGGAAATTCAAAAAGAAAAGGGAATTTCAAATTTAAATTGATGTTATATGTGTAAAATTAAAATAAATTAAAAATAAAGTTGTTGTACCATTTTATAGCTAAAAAAAATAGAAAACAAGATACATATAGGATTAGATAACTAGAGCAAATTTCAAGGCCAAACTCATAGTAAAATAATAACCAGGTTGTTATTTCAGATGAAAATTTGAGATTATATAAAAAATGTTAGGTTTTTGTTACATGTGAAATTGTTTGTCAATTAGTATAGCTGTACATTGTCATAATCAAGTAATAAAAAGATAAGTAAAGTACCATTCTCATAAGGATTGTTCCACTAAGTATCAAAATTTATAATCTTAACACTATTTAGTAAATCAATTAGTTGAAAATTGAAAGAACTAAATGTAATATCCCAAATTTAAGTTTAAAGTTATATGAATTTCAAGGCTTGTGGATAATTATTTATTTATTTAGTTAATATTGATTTTAAATTTATTTTCCAAAATTAAAAAGTTTTGGAATAGTGAAAATGATATCTATGAAATTTATTGATTTTTATATGGTCATTATTGATGTAAAATTAAATTAAAATAATTTATAAGGAATCTCTCATAAGTTGAGAAATAAATTTTTATAAGCAAGAGTGCATGATTTGTGAAAATAACTTATTTGTAGTTGGTAAATTATTTTAAGCATTGTGAAAATTAAAATAATTAGTTTTAGAATTCTAAAATTTCTTAGATTATTGTAAAGATATATAAATATTTTATATTGAAAGAAGATGGAAAATATTGGTGTTAAATTTTTAAATAAAATTGGTTTTATAAAAATGTTTTTAAGATAATGAATGGTTAGATTATTTTTGAATTAAAGTGTGGGGTTAAGATCTAATACGAGAGGTGAGTTTATGTTGGATAAGAAGCATAGGATTATATCCCTTGGCTTATTTTTTAAAAATTTTTCTTGAAAATCCCCCTTTTTGTCTCCATTTAGCCCTACTTCCCTTTTATAAGTTTTTTTAAACTTTCTAATAGCTTCCCCTATAGTATTTTCCCTTTCTCTCTCTATCCTCTCTAATTTTTCTATTATATCGATATACAATTTTTTTCATCAACTTCCCTTACTGTTTTTATGGGTTTTCTCTCTAGACAGAAGCTACCTAAGTTAATGTCTAAATAGTAGCAAAGGAGCTATAATCCTTCCTTGACTTTTCAGCATTTCAGCATTGTTCCACTGCTAAGGAAGCTCTGGCCAAGCACTCCATGATTAGGTAAACATGTTTGCATCATCAAATTATAGTAATGCAAAGATGTGAGTTTGGCTAAGGAAATTTTGTTTATATATTTCAAATGAATAATAATAGTGTGGAAAAAAATATGATTTTTCTATGGATGTACAATTATGAGCTAACATAAATAAATATATGTACATATATATAATAATACATAGAATTTAGGTTGTAAGAAGTTGGTATAAAATGATTGAAATATTGCTAGAATGTTGCATTCTAAGATCTTGAAAGAACTGGGGTTAATCCAGAAATTACCACATTTATGCATATACATAGATATTTGAAACTTTGGATGAAGCATGAGAATGATGAAATTTTTATGTTATTAAATGCTAAAATAATATGATTTAAGTGAACATAGTGTATTATGTCTTAGTATTTTTGAATAATTCAAGAAAAGTCCCAATCATGTTAAATGTAATTTTAATTATCTTGAAACAATGGCATTATGGCTAAAGTAATGTAAATAAGGTCCCTCAAGGTTATTAAGTATTAATAATTCTACTTGTGTGGGTATGATCCAAAAATCTTATAAAATGGCATATTTAATTCCAATAGCTAGTAGTATAAAATATAAGAAGTGATGATATAGGAAATTAGAACAAAGTAAATAGATAACTTCTTATGGCATTAAGATTACTATTTTGCCTATATGGGTTAATTTGAGAATTTTCATGTTATAATATTATATTCTTAATTTCTTGAAGTTAACTTAAACAAAGACAATAAGATGCATTATAGGAGGTTAAAATGTTATCATTAGGCCTTGGAATAGTAATTTAGAAAGAAAATAAGTAAACTTGATATATTTATAAATTATTCTTATAATTATAAAATAGGAAAAGAATGATAAAGATGGGTATAAATGCTTTAGAGTTCTTGAAATGGATAGGCGATTTTAGGTGAGTATATATCTCCTCATTGATTTTACCTTAATTAAAGATAACTAAATTGTATTCTTTTTATTGGTAATATAGATTACATATTCATTATATGAACTTAATGTTGTGATATGAGAGTTACTAGCTGTTGATGAATGATAATTAGTCAAAGTCTACATTGATTGATTGTGATAAGATTGCAATAGATTATATTACTCAATTGTGTTATATGCTTTGATGGCCTATAATTGTTAACCAATTGTCTAGTAGGCTTATGTTAAATCTAGTAATATGAATAGAGTGAAATTCTAGTGAAATGACTATACCATGAATTGAGTCGTATAAGGCATTAAAAATTAAGAATTGTGTTAAGTAATGACATAGGATATCATGATCTATGATGAAAGGATGATATGATAGCCAAAAGAGAAATTCTTGGCAACAAATAAGAAATGGATAAGATTGATTTGAGAACCGGATGGAAAATTTACAACAAATGTTTAAGAAAATTATAGACTTGGTCTTGAAATAAAAAGGCGACTACATATATGATTACTATGACTAAATGTGTGATTAGACAAAATATTAGAACTCTACTTGTCATTAGATGTCATTGTTTGACATGGATGTAAATACATGATGTGACTGTGATAATTTATGTATGTGAGCCTTAAAAGCTATTTGTAAATGTGATGTTTACGCGGAATGGGTAGTATGTGATATAATACCGATGTTGTGCAATAATGAATAGTTAAGATTTCTATAAATTATGACAGATAGTTGTACCCTCCATGAGTCTTGTGCAAGAAAGCTCTCATTCTGAGATTTAATTTTATAGGTTTCAGAATGCTAAGAAATGGGTTTGTTGATAATTTTAATTTACTATATACTTAATCGACGATTACCGTATGCTCCAAAAGTTAGTGATAGATATATGCTTACTGAATTCTTGTAACTCACATTATTGTATCTTCAATGTTTTCAAGTTGTAGTGGGCATGTTTGAACTTATTGCATCTATGGAGATTCAAGACCACCTCACTAATAGATTTGGTAGTTGGAAGTAGAATCAACATCATAGAAAGAGATTTATGGATTTCTATGATATGTTAAGTTGCATATTTATGCATAAATTTGAGTTTGTATAGTATTGTATAAATGCTTAATGTTATCATATTTGTTGTAACTGAAATATATACAAGTATTGTATTATAAGGCATATGGCTCTTGGAAATGTCTAAAAATAGAAGAGACTCTGTTCGTTTTCTAAAAAATTATTAAATAAATTTTTAGTTATCCTGAAATTTGGAAACTCTTATTAAATAGAAAGAGAGAAAATTTATTAAGGTTTGTAGAAACCAATAATCCATGCTAGTCCCAATTAGGACAGGTTGTGACACTAAATAAAAATTAATGCATAATAATTGAAATGAATATGAAGCAAATATGAATAAAACCCTAAGGATCAGACTTTACTTAACAAATTCGGATTGAATCATCTATCTACTCTAATCTAATTTTAATCTCACTGATTGATAATCAAGTTTCACTAAATTAATTATTAATATCTTTCAAGATCAAATAATTCTATCATTAATTGCTAATTTACTATATTCCTATGTGAATTAAAATAACTAATCATGCATTACAATTTATGGAACTCCTTAAGACTACACAAACCATATAAATATATTCTTATTTTATATGTAATTTATGATTTTAGTTATAGGATCCACATATATGCATCTCCTTCCGATCTCAATATGCATATTGAAATCATTTAAAAGGTGGCCAATCAATTAAAAGTATTAAGAACAATAATTAAAACTCAACCATGGAGAAGAAAACTAAAACAAAATTTAAAAAACTAGAATTCAATCCATCATTAATAAGCTACATCATTACCCTAAGAAAATGAAAATTTAATTCATAATGAAATTAAAAACAAGCTTAAAATGAAATGAAAACATCATAAACATAATATGAAACTTATTTATTCATAATTAAAGCATAAAGATATAACTACAAATGTGTGAGAATAAAAATATAGCTATTTACATAAGTGGCAACCTAAACCATCCATATAGTAAGATTACCTAACCTTCTATTGAGAAGGCATGCAAAAGAAACTAAAAATACATGAAATTAACTCTCGATGCTCTATAAAATTACTGTCTTTTATGTCTTCTACTCTTTTTTATTTATAAATGGATGGGTGCAAGGATTTCAACTTCCCAAGCCACCAATCTTAACCACTAGTTATCAATTGATCTCATAGTAGCCAAGCTTCTAGATTGTTGCCATCTTTTGTTAATCAAAATTGTGAATTCTTATTTATTTGTTAATATGAAAATTGTAGAGCTGAATCTTAACTTTAAAACACGCTCAAAAACTCCTAAATTTGACATTTGTAACTCTAATTATGGTCAAATTAGTAAGTAAAGGTTAGATTCAAATAGAACCATTATTTTAGTTTCTAAACAAAATTTATAATCCTTAAAGGTTGAACTGAACTTTACTTTCAACGTGAAAGTTGAAGGCTTTTTCTTAACTTTTGATTTATATAAAGAATGATGCAATTCAATGTCCAGAACTCTAGATATGGCTTAACACCTGAAATTGAGTTAAAATCCAGCATCATTTGAAATTTTTGATTTCATCTCAAAATCATGATCCATTCATAAAATGCAGCCAAATTTTTTAAATTAGGCTTATATAACAAATAAAAATGCATTGTACAAGGGAAAATAAATATATAAATATTTTACTTACTAGTTTTATCTCTTATGGTACATACAAGTCATTTTAACACATGGATCAAGAATACTAAGCTTCTTAAGTAAGTCAAAATTTATATAGAGTGAAAATTTAAATTTCAAACATAAAAGCAAAATTCAAATTTCAAGCCAAAAATGTCTTAGAGCCAAATTTTCAAATTTCAAATTTAGAGTCAAAATCATTACTTGGAGCCAAAGAAAAGGTGATTAGAAGCCAAAATTGTCTTTATCAAGTTTTTTTTTAAATAAGATACATTCCTTTGAAGATAGTATACCAAACAACTACACTATAATTTTTTATTTCTCTCTTGTCTTTATTTTTAAATCGAAGCTTTCTCTCTTTTTTTACTTTAGATCTAAAATTTGTATATCTACTTTTTTAGTGTTATTAAATAAAAAAATTGTAAAATTTCTTTGCAAGATTGTGAGAAAAATTCTTCTTTAATATTGTTAAAAATCCTATTAGTGAAAATTTGTAAAGGTAAATAGTGATTGAGATTGTAATAGAGATTGGGACAAATTTGTAAAGTTAGTTGGGAATTAAAATCTTAGTAAAAATTAGTTCAGTCTTGTAAAGTTAGATGGTGGTGGGAATCCTAGTAGAGACTAGGTGAATCTTGTCAAGTCAAGAGTTGTAACTTAATGAAAAGTCAATAAATGCCTTAATTGATACTTCATAGTTTGAGAAGAAAAAAGTAGACCCAATAGGCATTTCTTTTGGATCATTGAACTTTTATAAAAATCTTTGTTGTTCATTCTTCTTTTCTATTCATTTATTTATAAATTTTGTTATTTTACCTATTCAAGAAAAAATCACATGATTTTCATATCTTTTTTTTCAAGAAATTCTTTTAATTTTAAAGAAATATATTTAAATTATTTTTTAAATATTATTAAGATATCTCATATTTTTGAAATAGCATATTCATCAATATTTCAAGAATTTCCCCTTTGCTTTTCACAATTTTACATAAATTTTTTATCACAAATTTAATTTGTTAATTTTTATTGAAGCCAATTTACCTCCCCATTGACTTATAAGTTCTATCACTCCAAACACCCAAGCATTAAGCAATTAAATCAATCAAATTATCATAATAATTCACACCAACAATATAACATGGAAAGCCTCAAACTATAAAGGTACATATGAGAAAAAATTTACTATATTATCAAAGATTATAAGATAATGTGTGTGAAGTTTTTAACTAAAACCTAATTACTTTCTAACCACCATCTCTACATGTCTAACAAATTTCTATGAGGGTTCCCACATAACTCCTATAAGTATTCACCTTTCATCTTTCTCATACCTTAAACACTTGACTAATACAAATATTTATAATCCACAAATACCTACTTGATAAACAACCTTAATCCTACCTCAACATTAAAAAAAAAACTTAAATAGAAAGACAACCCATAATAGAAAATAATCAATAATTAATAATAATTTAATTTAGATTAAACCTAACAAATCATATCATTATATTTAACCAGTTTACTTATTGTTTATAATTTCTTAGATAAAAAGGTATTCACCATTCTTTATAGATCTAAATTGATGAATTAATATTAGGCATTGTATGATTTATTAATTTGATTTCATAGTTTAATATTGGTGAAAATTTTGAGTTTAATGAGTTTAACTTTATATTAAGTGTGTTTTTGTCATTGTAACATATAAAATTTTCTTTCTTCTCACTTTTCTATTTAACCAAAGAAGAAAAAATAATTTCTCTCTTATTTCTTTTTTTCATAAATTTCTTTTCAATCAAACACAATGAAAGAACCCTTATTTATTCTACAACCAAATGAAGCATTATTATTAGTAGAAAATTTATCTATAAGAGAGATTTCAATGCAATGGATGTACCATTGAATCTAACTATTAGATTTCATTCATCTTGTTCAATACTATGTAGATGAATAAAATCTAACAATTGAATCTACTAATGCACCGAGGTCATTGCCTTTATCCATGGAGTATTGAAGTTTCTACCTTCTCCTTATTTTTTTATGTATCATTTTATTCATCTAACCAAACAAGCTATAATTGTTTGTTTGACATTAACAAGGAGTAGAAAAAATCATGGTGGAAATGTTGCAATATATCATTGGTTAATGTATATGTTCAAATTTTAGTTAGTAATAGTTGATGCAAATCTCCTTTTTCTTCTCTTGCTATCTACTAGTATCAAAATGGGTTTATTCTAATGGATTAGTTGGAGACAAACATGATTTTGTTTAGTTTGAATTTGAAAGTGAGATTAATACAAAAAATAATAATAATGGTATGACTTAATAGAGGATTAAGATTGATTAACTTGACTTAATAAGTGCTAACTTATTGAACTATTAGATTAATCTATTAACTTAATATTAATAATAAGTAATGTAAAATTAATTGATTTGTGTATGTGTGTGTGTATATATCAAAATTAGAATAATTTTATATACTAACATATATAAATATAACAAATTATATATTAAAATAATATTAAATAAGTTTTAATGTTAAAATTAATAAGTTTATATATTTAATATTATCAACATATATTATAAAAATTGATTAAAAGCTTATTTTTGTAGGCTTGGCAACTCATCCTTAAACAAGGATGAATTGAGTGTTTTTAAAATTTTCATCATTTTTGAAATCCTCTTTAAAAAGCTTTTCATTTTAGGCAATCATGATAATAATTTTAATTCAAACAAATCCAAGAAAGCTTTATGAAGATATTTGCATTCAACTATATGATAATTTAAAGATTTATTGCAAATTAACTCATTCAACTATGCATAAACAAATTATCAAAGATAAATCCAAGATTATTTAATAAAGAGGATTTGCATACAATATATAATAACTCAATGCACTTAGTGAAAAATAACTCATTCAACTATGCATAAATAAAGAATTAAGAAGCACATGCATAGATAAATTTCTCTTTTAACCATTCAATCATCTAAGCATAAAAAATAACAATAAAGCATAATATATTAATAATTTCATCAACTATGCATAGAATAAATCATCGAGAAGCATATGTATAGATATACACCCTTTTTAAGTATTTAATTATCCAAACATCAACATATGCATTGAAATGCAATATATTCAACAAATAACAACAATAAAATAAAATATTTAATCAAGAAAAACATAGCATAGTATAGAAAAATAAAGTGATAAAGATAGAGAGATCAAATACAAGAATTTATAGTGGTTCCCCTTGAATATCCTCTCTAAGGTTTACATTTACTTTTCAAGCTTTCCAAACTTGTATTTTAATCTAATATCCCTTTAAGTTTCAATTGAGTACTTGAAGAAGTCTTTTTACAAATTCTTACTCTTTCTTGAGCAAATTCTCTCTTTATAAGGGATACCTCACCCTCTCAAAAAACTTTTAAGGGATATCTTACCTTTGACGATTAAAAAGTAATACAGGATGAATATTAACACAAACAAACTCTTTTATAAAGTAGATGAAAAAAATGAAGATTTTAGAATAGAGAAATTTTAAATAGAGAGCTTAATTTATAATTTTGATGAAAGAAGGATCAAAATGATGTTAAAAGATGAAATTTAAGCTTTCTTTATGTTGTATTTGATATTTTTTAGCTTATATAAGAAGCTCATGGGGTATAATAGCTGTTTGAAATATTTATCAATGAAAACTAGCCATTTATAATTGTTATTTGCACACCAAAACAATTAAAATCAAGTGTGTAATTGATTTTCATGAAATTTTTGTCTTTTAACTAACCAAAATCGAGTGTGCAATTAATTTTGATGAAATTTTTGGCTTCTAGTTGACTAGAATCAAGTTTGCAATTGATTCTTAAAGATAAAATTATAGACTTAATTTTAAAATGTCATGACTTCTTCAATTGAAGTCTATTTTGAGCAAATAACTTATTGTTGGAAAGGTATTTGAGTCTATTTTCAAATGGAGGTGGTTCCATTCTTATATCTTATGTAATTTTTAAGATATGATTAAAATAATAAGTAAATGTTAAAAAGATTAGATTGTAAAAATATGATTTTGATATTCAAATTGTAAAATTCATAACTTTTTTATATTTTGATCATTTTAAGCAAATGACTTGTCTATAGAAAGCTCTTTGAATTTATTTTCAAATAATAAAAAATATGCACATATCATTCATAGTTTTTGAGATATAGTGAAAAAAAATTGAAATGAAAAAAAAATGATTTTTAGACTTAATTTGAAAATTTTATAATTCTTTTATATATTTATCATTTCAAGTAAATAACTAGTCGATGGAAATCTCTTTGAGTTTATTTTTCATATGCGAAAATTTTGATAATCAAATTATAAATATTTTATAAGATATGATAAAAAAAAGTGACTAAAGATCAAAATTGAAAAATATCAAAAACTCATATTTTGTTAGTTTTTGAAATGTCTCATAGATTTATCTTGTGAAGATATGATTATGGGCTTATCTTTTTAAAATATTTTGAATCAAGTTGCGATTTTGAAAGTATTTTTAAGCTTAATATCATAAAAAACTTTATTTTATAAGAAAGTCTAAGTCTAAATCTAAAATGAAAAATTATACCAATAAAGTTCTTAGGCTTTTTTTAATGCTTTTCAAGTTTTCAAAACTTGAATTTTGTCATTCTTAAATACTTAGAATCACATCTTCTTTCTTAATTTTTTCCTTGTTTTTAAGTTAACCATAATATGATCTTGTATTTTTTTACTTCAATGCTAACTCTCATTTTACTTATTGGACTTTCATATAGCTCATAAACATTGCAAATTATATAGTTAAGTCTAATCTAATATATTAAAATATTGATATGCATGATTGATATATAAAATATATAACAAATTAGCACAAAAATATGTATAATTATCGTATCATGTATCTTGATCAATTATATGCTTAGTAATACTTATATAAGATATAATCTTGTAACACATAATTAAGTATTACTATTGTAACCATAATGTAACATATCTATTAAAGATTTTATAATACTTTTAGTATAAAAACATGCAATGCTATTATAATATTTATCTGTTGTCATAAAAAATCATCATATAAAATATAGGGCTAATAATTTTGATTTCTATAAGATTAAGTTTCTATCAATTTTATCGCTTATTGAAGTTTTGTATTAATTTAATTCTATAAGATTAACTTGACCTTAAATTTTAATTCCTTCCTATAGTAATTCAATAACTTAATCTTGTGTATAGATGAATTAAAATTTGAGATGAAGTTAATTTTACAAGAACCAAATTAATATAAAGTTTTAGTGAAAGAAGAAATTTCTAATGAAATTGATAGAAATTTAATTTTATAATAATTAAAACAATTTTTTAGCCTACAAAAATTTATCAAAATAAATAATTGCATCTTTCAATAAAACTAAAAGAAAACCATTTTTTCTTTCATGCCTATTTGTTTAAGACATTAGTATAATATAAAAGATAAATAATAAAATAATTTCAAAAAAGATGAACATCATTTGGTGAAAGAGATGAAATTTAAAAATAGCAATATATTAATATATTGTAAAATTTTTTAGAAAAATACTTGTATTGTTTTATTTACAAATAATGAAAATTTGTTAGGTGAGGTCCCTTAATTTTTATCCCTATATTTGAGAGTTTTCAATGTAAAAATTAAAAATTATGTGTCTTTTTTTACTATCATACAATTTTAATATTAATTCTATTTAAAATTTACAATAATAATAAAATTTATAATTCTATCAAAAGTTGCACTAATTTCCTTTTAAAAATGTTACAATATTTTATTTTAAACTTATAATTTATAAATTTAAAAAAATATTCAAACAAAAATCTTATAATGTTATTAAAATTTTAGAATATAATTTTTTAAAAGATGGCTTTTGTATAGTTTATTCTTTGGAGTTATTATAGTTATTGTTTCTTTAATATATTTATACTTTAATCTTCATTAAAAATTAAATAAACTATATTTTAAATAATAATAATAATATTATTATTATTAAAATTCAGTTACTTGCTCCCACTTGTGTGATATTAACATTAGTATTTAATTAATATTTAAAATATAATAAATTATAAAATTTGCTTTTGAATACATGCTAAATATGGATTTAAGGTTGAAATTGAAAGTAATATTGATTTAAGGATAATTTTTCTGTACTTAAACTATAATTATAGATATTGATATTTTAACTAATAAATTAATGAAATAATGATGCTTTACTTTTATGATGTAGATTTCATGTTAATTATTTATTTTTAAACTTTCTAAATCATACTTTAAATTTGTTTTAATTTTATTTTAGTTTCATATTTGTTTTTAATAAATCAATAGTTAAATAAAAAATAGCTTAGGCTAATTTTTCTCTCTACACAAATTTTAAAAGCTTTTACGTTGAGTGTTTCTTTTTTTTTTTCCTCTTTCCTCCTTTTAATTCACACAAATACATATATTTCTAAAATTTATTTTTGTACTTAACTCTTAAAATACATAAAAAGATATTACTTAACTAAATAGAATAACATATTAATTATTGTCAAAAGTTAATAAAAAAATCCTATTCATTATTTAATCACTGCATAAAATTAAAAAAAATACTTTTCATTATTTAAATTCACTTATATTAATACAAGTGTGTATAAAACTTGGTATTTCTGTACTAAATAAAGAAAATTGTTATTTATTCAAAATTTGAAGAAAACTATAGACTATATTCTTAAAAATTTTATTTCAATTTTTTATTGGTAACATTATTTTTTTAACATAAATTCTTTATTTTTCATAAATTTGTTGAAGAAATTATTGTTATTTACAAATGCAATAAAATTATATTTGGACATTAACCAACTATCTCTAAATAATTTTAGAATCTTTTTATATTTTAATTAATAAAAATCTTTAATAGAAATTATGTTATTATTCTTTTCAATATAATGTGTTATCTTTCACTTTTTTATACTTCTAAATTATTTAGATTTGTGTATAAAATTGAGTAATATCAAGAAATTATTAACAAAGATACAACGTACATACATAAATACATAGGTTACACATGTAAGTTTAAATACATTCCATCTAAAAATTCAAAACTAAAAAATATAGGTAGTTTGTTATTATAACTTTGACCTATTAATAATAACAACCTATTTTCAAATTTGATACATTACATTATTCATTGCATTTTTTTCCTTGATGGTTAGTTTTTTATTTTCTTCATGATTTCACACATTGCCAAAAGAAATTCAATTTTGTGTCATTTATTTTTTTTATTTTTCTTATACAAAATTCACTAATAATAATAAATTAAATTAATAAAATAAAGATTTTATTTGAAAATCATAACATGTCTAAAAAAATTTATAAGAGAAGGAAAGTAAAAAAAATACACATATTGTATATTTATAAATATACGTGCGATACTTTTTTAAATAAAACTTACTTAACATATTTTAAGTATACTTGGATAATTTAATTCTATATAGTGTCATATGAGAAATAATATGTATGAGTATTACTCCCTTTAAAAGCATCAATGAATATTAGATTTTTCATTGAAAGTAATACTAAATCAAGTATTTTGAAATATTCTTTTATGTGTTGATGCGTAAAAAAAAAAGTGAAGGAGATTTTTATTTAAAAAAAGAGAAATAAAAAAGACACGCATAGTAGAGTTTGGATTTTTTAAATTATATTTTATATATTTTAAAATGATTATGTGATATTTTTTAAGAAAATATTTTAGTTTTGAAAGTTTTAAATTATAAGATATTATAAATAAGGCACCAACTAAAATGCACCCTCACCAAAATGGTGCATCTATGCTCCATTAAATGTGTGGATGAGATTTCATGATAAGGCTTTAGTGAAGGGAATAGGGTGAAGGTAGAAATAATTAACAAATGCCCTAATAAAAAAAATTACTTTTGGAGCTTTAGGCATTAAAGACAAAGATTATTTGAATAAACCCATGACGATCAATTCAAGTACCAAAAAATGGGCAAGAAAAGGACTAAAAATTGGGAAAGGTAGTAGGGCTTAGGTTAGGGATAATATGTGAAGGGATGATAACAATGAATAAGTAAGTGAATGGGATAAGGAACTAAAGTAGAGGGAACAAAGTAGGTGGCTATTAAAGTTTGCTTGATGTTGTTGAAGGTTTCTAGTAAAAGTTCGTTTGATGTTGTAGGAGGTTTCTAGATTTAACACCATAGGCAAAGGGAGTAGAGATTAGGTTTCTTTTGAAGTTGGCATTGCATTATTCTGCATTATGTTGTCAGTTATTGCATTATTCATCCAAAGAAGAGAATTAAGATTCATATGTTATCTCTATGTTAATTCTGCATCATTGTTGAAAATTTTTGTATATGTTGCCAACATAAGTGTTTCACGATATTAGGCCGAATGACATGAATTTTAGTTCCTTGATATTCTCTGGTCTTATTTCATTCTCCATTTTTTTCTTTTTATGGATTTCAGAAATGACAAGTTAATCAAAGATTAAATATGGAGGATATATTGAAAAATTTGCATCCTTAGGATTGAATTGTGGAAGAGACCAATGTAATAAAAATTATCCTGTTAAAGGTACAATTGAATATATACTTCATTTTGTCAATTGATTTCAAGTATCTAATTACATAATGAAAAATGACATGCCTAAATAGAACAGATGTGACAAATCATTTGTTCTTTTATCATGAATTTGTTTGTTAGGTTTGTTTTTTGTAGATGTAAGTTGGTAAATGTCAATGCAAGCCTTAAATGATGAAGTAAGTTTACTAATGTTAGCCTTACAAATTTTGAAGCGACCTTTTAGTTTTCAAGGAGGTTAAACCATGATTACCTTTTGACAATTGTTTGGAAGAAAGCATTTATTCAATTAGTTCCTATGATAGGGATGTTGTAAATGTCACTTCTTCCTATTGCATCGTTGTTCCATGTATGGTCATGTCAAACTTCTTTCTTCTTTTTATCTGGTACTCTATTATTTTTATATGGTACACATAGCTATGATATATTTGGTTACTTTTTAACATTATTCTGAAGGGTCTTATCTTCATATCTTTAACCTATTAAGCTTCATTTACAACTAATTATCTATCCTTTATGTTATTTGTATTGAAATCTAGAAGTAGATGTATGACAGCATTTTCAAATTTTAACGTTGAAGCTAATTGCTCCTTTACCCTTAGATATATTTATATTAGGCATAGTCATTTAGTATTAAAAATTTCAAAACCATCGCATACCAACAATATCTTACTATTTATTGAATTAATGCTTTTTAAATAGTAAATTTGGAGATTCACTATATAATATAAATGAGGTTGGGTTTCCTCTCCTTCCTTTATCTTTGGCAAATAAAAGTGGCTACCTTGATTTATGATGCTTGGTTATTCTATCACTTAATGTTTAGGTTAATTTTTTGTCATGATATTGAATTGCTTTCTTTCTTTCTCTTTCCACATGAATGTTCACAGTTAAGCATTCTTAAACATGTATTATACATTACATTGCTAACTAACATACACTTTATAGTGAATTCACATAGAAATCATCAAGAATTTTTTTTTCCAAATTACACTACCTAATACTTGAATTGACTCAATTTATAGAAACACACTACATATTTCTTTATTGTCCTTTCCCCACTTATTCAAGATATTATGTTTGAGTTTTTCATATATTATGATGCAGTGTTCTTCAAGCTCTCTTATCGCATGTCCATTTTATTTGAAAGAATTTATTTCTTAATGCTTCCCCAACCTCTTTTTTATTAATTAAAAGTTTGTTATAGGACTTGTTGGAAGCATTGGATTACTTGGAAGATGGGCTTAAAGATGACATAAAGAAACTAAGTTCTTTTAATAAGTACTCATTAAACATTTGGATTGGTCTCATGTGCACAAAGATACAATATTTTGGTAGGAAATTTATTATTAACTTTAAAAAGGATGACTTCAAGGTATCTTTCATTTTTCATCTTGTGCATGATTTTTCTTTTACAAGCAATATACCATCTTTCGCATTTTATAGCCTAGATCCATGATTATTATTAAGATAATCTATTTTTAGCTTTAATTATTGTGTTTGACAATTGAGATTTAGGTGTAGTAAGTGTGAGGTCAAGATGGGATCTTATTGAACATATAATGAATTCATAACTTTATCAAGTTTTCTAAACTTGTAACTTCTAGGATCTCCATATGATAGCTTAGTATTTCCATTCTATTGCATATCACAAAAATTTATATATTATATTAATGTTTCCTTCATTTGTTACAGATTGTATGAGTCCTAATAACAATTTTGGATATATCTACTGACCCAAGAACTTTAGCAATTGCTTCCTTTGATTGTGAAATAGTCAAGATTGAAAATAGGAACAATTATTGTTAGTATTCTAAGTATTGGAATAATTCAAGTTTTATGATTTTACTTGTAATATTTGTTATATACTATATAGTGATGTCTTATGCAAGTTAAATGTTTTCAAATTTGCTAAACTGAAGATATTGCTACAACTATTTTTGTTGTCTTTACATGTAAACTTAATTCATGGTAACAAGCAAAACTACTCCACATTTTATAAACTTCTAGGAAATTTCACATCTAGAATTATGAACTTACGTCGAAGTTTAAAATTATAATAAAAAAATTGCTCTTTCTTTTCTTTCTATAAAAATGTTGTAAAGTCATTAAATGAGTTAAGCTAACTTTGTATATACAAGTGGTATCAAGGCCAATTTGTCATCCTAAACATTTAACCTACCATTAAAATATTGATATTCTTAGCAAAAAGTTCAAAATTAGAAGGAATATAGCATTTGTTTTCTATGCATGGTTTATAAAGCTAAGGATAAAGACCTTGGTTAATTACTATTGAAATAAAAGCCACTATATTTGCAGCTAAAAATCCACATTAAAAATGACATATATGAATTTTAATCAAATTTTCTCTACTCTTCTATATTTGGAAAAGTAAAACTTTTATTTCTTCATTACATTTGCATAGTTTCTTTAGAGCCTTAAATTGAAACTTATAATAATTATGGTTGTCCCCTTCCTTCTCTTAAAGATTTTTCTTTTTGCACTCATGTTCACTTCCACCTTCCATGTAAGGCTAGGAAAAAAACTTTTCATGTTTTGTAGATTCACTTTCTTCCCATGACTTGGACATGGCACATGTTGCTTAGTCTTTGAATTTTTAAAGCTTAATAAACATATTTAATATATTAAATGTCAATCATTTATAAATTGTCAAAGCCAAGAGTATTCCTATAGATGATCATTAGTAAATTCTTAGTCAACTCTTATGCTTACCAAGTAAAGGATAATGTTTGAATTAGTATTCCATTTATTCCAACCTTTAACTTATTCATTATATTTATAGAGTAACCAAATGAATAGAATTCATTCTAACTACCTAAGTCCCTTTTTATTCATATCACCTAAAAATGCTAGAAGATAAAGGAATCCCTTTTGCATTATAAAGGAACTTTATTATAATTTACAGAATAAAAAATCTCAATTCTTACATTGTAAACTCTTAAATTCTTCAAAATTCAAATATAATCAAAATTTTCCATACTTCCTTAACTTGTAAACAAGATATAACGGAAGAAAAAGGAAAAGATTCTAAATGTTTTACCTTCACAACCAATTAAGAAAAGCTTCCCATGAATTCATTCTAATATAAAGTTGAATTCACATAGTTTGATAGAAAGGGAAACTAAAGGTTTACTGTATTTTTTTAAAGAGATTACATTTCAATTAATTACAAGAAGCATATATTCTTTAGTATTTCCTTACCAGTGTAAGTAATGACTTACTCTAATTCCCCTTTAACACTTAATAGCAATGCAACCCCACTTTTTTATGCACATTAATCTTAACAATTAATGATGGCACTCAAGCAACCCAAACATGTTCAATAAAATTGCATATCGTACATGTTTAAATAATTATGTTATGCATTGGTTATACAAATAGTAAAAAAATTTAGACATATTACACATTGGATGCAAATTTCCTTTAGATCTCAAACCTTTCTTAGCATGCATTTACAATTCCACATACAGTCAATTTCAACAGCTCATATATGCAATTAATACTTGTTGTTGAAGCTTTAATCACCCTTTTACTTGATTACAGTTTTCTACTATTATCCTTGTCATATGCGAATGTTGATTAGAGGCTCTTCTACCAAATCTTATAGCAATCATTGGAGTCCACCCATTCTTTCACTACAAATTTTACTTTTTTCAATTCTAGTCTAATTTCACATGCTGGATGACTCCAGATAAAATCCAACCCAATTTGTCTTCCTACCTTATTTTGATATTTAACAAATTTTAAGAGTTATTTTATGATTTTAAAATCTTGTCAAATAGAGGTTATCACTCAATCAACTCAAAGGCTTTGATTAAATACTAATCATTAATTAAGTGATATATGGTTCTTCCAATATTTTAATAGTGTGTCGAAGTGTTTCTCAATAAATAAACTTAGGATTGTAATTATTAAATTAGATTTAATATATAGTAAAGAGATGTAAATATATATATATATATATATATATATATATATATATAATTAAATAGATAATTCACTCAAATTATTTATTTTATGTTATTAATGAATTTAAAATTAAAATAAAATTTATAATTTAAAATATAATTACCATATTATCAATTTTTTATATATTAAATAAATATTTTAATAATTAATTTTAATTATTTTTTATATTATTAAAATTTAATAATTTTTATTCTATCATAAAATTAAAATATTAATATTCAATTTTTTATTCTTGATGTAATCGTATAATTTTTGCAGTTTGAACTGACCTTGCCCTTTGACTGGTCTATTCCCGTCGCTCTCTCTCTACTCTGAAAATTTTGAATTCAAATTTTGTGCGGTTGGAACGGCTCTCTTCTTCCCTTCAAACGGCTATATTCACGCTCTCTCTGTCTCTGACATATCTGATTTCTTTATCTTCTCATTTCAAAACCTCAAAATCTAACCAGCGTTTTCGCAGAAACTATTTTTTTTTTCACGGGAAAATCATTCATTGAGAAAATTTCTTGCCAGTAGCACACAGCATTCGCACATCTCTTTCACAGGTCAGAGCTTGTATACTTTGTTATGTTCTCAATTTCTCATGTTGCTTTTCCAGTTTTGAAGTTCTCTTAAACATTATCCAGTTTTTTAGGAAAAATTGGAATGTCAAAGTTTCTATTTAGGTTTGATAAACTGAGACCTCACTCCAAATTTCAGATGAAACGTAATCTCTAACATCCTCCCTGCTGTTCGACTATGAACACCATGCTTGAAGGAGGCCGTCGTAAATGCATTTCAACAACCAACAAATCCGTCAGTTTAGCACCTCTTGCAACGACCAACACTGCGCTTGACACCCCAACCAAAAGCCTAAATCGACGTCAAATCGGTGCTTCACCCCTCCGATGACCTCTCCGACGATGAAGCCCTGTTCCAAGGAGACGAAGACTCAAAGAAATTGCTGAAATCCATGAGAGAAGCAGAGATTGAGGAAGATGACGAAGAGCCACCCCTCAAGAAGCAGAAACCACATTGGTCGTTGATGGCCAAGAGTCCGAAGCAGGAATCACCAGCATTGATCGATTCAGTAGAGTGAATAAGCAGAGGTTTGTAGTTTTCTCTTTCTCATCTCAGTTTTTTGGCTAACTCAACTGTAATTTTATAGATTTTGATTATGTTGATAAATTTGGGTTTTCACTTCGTAAGTTATGTATTAAATTTATCTCATTTTGCAATTGCACCCGATTCCAAAACCTCAGCTTCCACTTGTTTTTTTCTTTTTTAAACAACTCTCATCTTCCTGCTTCATTCATTAATTTGGTACATATATATATTAAAAAATTATAATCTGGATAATGTTATAGAAAGAATATGGAAGCATCAATAGCACCTGAGCTATTATGAGTATAAAATATATTTCAACATTTATCATTATTGTTTATTTCTTAAGTGTTTAGAATGTGCTCTGTTTACTTTCTATTGGGCTGACAGACTTTTGAATGAAGCTGAACTTGCTAATGGTGTTTCCTGACATACACAGGAAGTATATTGATTGTTGTGAATCCTTTCCGAAGATTACCCTATTTGTACGACAATCAAAGGAAGAAAAAGTACAAGGGGGCAGCTTTTGGTGAGATAGTTCTATATTGTTTTACAACTGCAGATTCTGCTTATATAGGTATCTTTCTGCACCTTGTCATAGCATAAGCATACTTTTAAGTTTAAAATGATCTTTGGGGTGGATATTTAATGATTCACATGAAAAGAAAACATCTATGATATTTTCATTTGAGGACTATTTGATGTCAGAGAATCCGCCTTTCTTTTCTGTGTTTAAAATCAAACTCTTCATTTTTATTCATTTGCAATTCTCTATATTAATAATATTTATCAGCATTTTTGTTCATTTACAACCTCCTTCAAAGAAAACAGGATTTCACTTGAGAATAACTCTGATGATTTCATTTGTTATGTTGAGGTAGTTTTACTTGTTTTGCAAAATACTTTCTGTTGCCACTGCGAGGAAAGAGTAGAAAGGAAGATATTGTACTTTTTGTACATTGCTAAAGTTGGAACTCATTTTCTATATAATTAGTGTATGGTTTTTGTAATAGCATTGGCAATGGATCAGCACTTCCGTCAAAGCCAGTACCATCATGTACTTCATCCAAAAGGAGCAAGGCTGCAGAGGTCCATAATTTGTTGAAAAAGGTTTGCATTTAGTCCGTTTAGTAATGATAATTGTACTGACTTCCGAAAAGTCTATTGATATGTTCATGGACAGAGGAGGAGGATGGGAACAACCATAAAATGAAAGCCTTCCAGAACCTGATACCAAATTCTAAACAAGGTATCCAATTGATAGTTTAAGGATTGTTTTAACAAATTCTTGCAATATATTCTTGTCCCATTGGTTTGTTACCTTGTTTTTGCTTTCAATGGATAGACTTCAATCAATTGATGCTAAATTATAGTAGAACAAGAATTCTAATGACTCCGCCATGCAAACCCAGCATAGATTTTTTGGGAATTCTATATATAGTCTCGTTGTAACATATTTTGTGGTCAGTATTTTCATAAAATATTTATTGAATTGTTTTCAGTATGGATTTAGGTCAAACATGTCAAATGGACATCCCAAGTGGCTTCTTTCTCTTATCTCAGTGTATCATATGCTGAACTTTATGCTTATGACTGCTATATACATCTTGGTGAGGATATTTTTTCTCTATTTATTTATATTTCAATCTCATGAACAATCACACCAGGTCTTACATTGTGTTGTTTTGTTATCTCGACTTGGTTTTTCAGCTATCTCATTGCCTTTTTTCAATTAACAAATACACTTAAGTCAATTTTCACCCACAAATGACAACTGATAGCTGCTCTAGTTAGGGTTGCAATTTTTGTTTCTTTGTATTGCGTCTCTTGGACTGCTTCATATTCCTCATTAATGGTAAGCCTTATTCACTGCATTAGTAAATTATGAACAATAAGTTGATTCATCTAGTCTTGTCTAAGTGAGTGTCCAAGTTTTGACAATCCAATGAAGTCCGATTGATATTACTTGAAAATGAAGTCCAATAAAGAGCGGCCAGTGGTGAAAAAAAAAATGAAAGCCAAAATCAGTTCTTCGATCAATGGTGATTGATCATTGAAAATCAAACCAATTGAATTGGAGCAATGTTCTGCAATAAACGAAGCCCATATCATGCTCCAATAAATATCTACCACGTTGTCATATACTTTATCTCTTTCTTACTGATTGATGATAACAAGAAAGATAAATAAAAATGCATTTCAATGGAATGATCGTAAATAAAGCCCATATCATGCTCCAACAGATATCTACCATGTTGTCTTACACTATATCTCTCTCTTAAGTTAACAAGAAAAATAAATAAAAATGTAATTTTAGTGGCATGATTGTAAATTAGACCACTAAAATATTGGCAGTATTCACGTGCTCTTTTTTTTTTTCACAGTATTCATGTTCTCTGACTCATGCCATGTGCTATTTTCTAGAGGGCTCTTCCTAATGCTCTCATAGCCTTTCATTTTCTAAAAATCTCACTCATTGGATTTGGACCTGATGAGTAAGAGCTATGGTTGTCCTTCTTCTTTTAGTATATTTCCTCTCATTTTTCTTTCTCCACTGTATTTCCTCATGTTATCCTTTCTGAAATGAAATGAATAACATTTTACAATTGTAAGTACTATTGATAGGCTCTCTCATTGTCGCCATCAACAAATTCATCAAGCTAGTTATAAATACCACCAAGTTACAGGTAATTCCTATCTTTATCAATGGATTCCATTTGTTCTTTCTCGTTTCTTCCATAACAAAAATCGATTCATTTAGAACAAGACAATTGAGGATTTAGAGATTAAAAACAAAGAAGATGAATAGTTTACTTTATTGTGAAAGCTAATTTTCCACCTTTCCCCCCTTTTAGTTGCAATTTTCAATTGACTAAATAAAAATGTGTTAAATTGATGAAAACCATCTTGATAGTGAATTTTGATTTTTGTTGCATGATCGATTGACTTTGGATTGATTGTATAGCTGTACAATTTTTTTCACATTTTTTCGGTTAGTTGTTCAAATGGCCTAAAACCAATCAATACCAACCATTGGGCCTATTATGCACCTTTATGTATTAGGGTTTAGGATTTAGAGTTTAGGGTTATGCACCTTTATATATTTTAAATTCTAGTCAAATTGAATATGTTACATATAATAGTAAAGCATGATTATTTGGCATTACTAATTGATGATAGTTTATAAGAGCGCCTAGTTGTACATATAAATCACACCAAATGTCGGTGGAAATTGAAACAAAAGATGGTTTTTATTGCAAAAAATCTACTAAAAATTTTATTAAGACGGGTATAGTTAAATTTGTAAAAATTTAACACTAAGCATATTATTTTGAATTGATCTAAAAATAAGGCATATTATTTGTTTATAAAGAAGCTGAATCTGCAAATTTAGTTGCTTTTGTATATATTTTGAAGTTATAAACTTTTGCCTTTTAGTTTTGAATAGATATATGCAAGTCTTAACTTTTAGTTTTAAAGGTTTAACAATTGGAGTTTAACAAATTGGTGAATTTTACTTTGATATTGATATCAACTAGGTTTGTAAGTTGTGTTACTTTTACTATGCCGATTATAAGGGATGAGTCTTATGTTGTTACTGTAGTTGGGGGTGATCAAGTTTTTCATGGGGTGCAAAATGCTTACTTATCTACCTTTTCCCTATTTTCCCTTTCAATGGTTATTTTATTCGAGTGTTTTGAGAATGATGGATTAAATTTGATGGATTTCTAGCTGTTGGAATTACTGTATAAATTAATTAATTGATAATGATATTAAGTGAAACTATTTATGGAAAGTGGACACCTATTATTAATAATATTGTAGGATTTTTTAAGAGAATATTTCTTATTTTTTTTATCATTGAAGAGAATACTCATTACTATGTAATTTTTTTTTTGAATTGGAAGCCTTATTTATCTTATTTTTGGTGTGTGTGATATTATTGTACATTTTATCTTTCATGAAGTGCAGAATGCTTGCTTATCTATTTTTTTTCCTTATTTTTCCTTTCAAACATTGGTTATTTTATTTCAATGTTTTGAGAATGATGATTAAATTGGATGGATTTCTAGTTATTAGAATTATTGTATAAATTAATTAATTAATAATGATATTAAATGAAATAAAACTTCAATGGTAATATTTGCCTTCTACATTTTGTATAATATATGAATTAATTGAATGAAAAATATGTGGATAAAAATTTAACAATTTTTTTGTCCAAAAATTTAAATTGAAAGTGCTAAGCGTAAATATAAGTTTGAGACCTGTGCTGTGCGTAGGTTGAGCAATTAGATAGGAAATGTCACAGTTGTTGGATATGGTGAAGGATTACTTTGTGGCAGAGAAGTTCGCCAACGTGAAGGCGAAAGCACCGTGGAGGACCTCAATTTCAGGCGAGTAAGGAATCTTTGGAGCATTTAGCCAAAGTTTCTTTCAGTAATCTATATGGAGCTCTTATTCTAATCTATGAAATCTCTCTCTCTCAAAAGTGCTACTAGGTAAATATATCTTGCCTTTATTCCTGTTTTGATCTTGGCATTAAGAGATTAGTGTATTTCTTTTATCAATCGACTTGTAGAATGTTTTGATCTTGTGGCATTAATCATATTTATCGACTTAAAATTATGTCAGCTTTTCAGGAAGATTTTAAATTATGATTGTGATTTTGTTAATGTGGATGAAAAATGAAAAATCATAGTTAAAAATTCTTTTATAAAATATCATAAAAGTCAATTTAAAACCATAGAACTTTGTTGTAAGTAGTACCTTGATGATCAGATTAAATATTTCATAATACTTGTCTATATACATAACTTGTATATATAGGCCATAAATTTGGTGCCTCACCTTTTCTAAATTATAGGGAAGAGGATTATAACATGTAATTGAAAGACTATTATAACAAGGAAAATGCTAATAAAAAGGATTATAACATGCAATTAAAAGACTATTGTAACAAGGAAAATGTTAACAACAATAATGAGATTGTTATTAAATATTAAATATATATATCTAACTAGTCATATTAAGTATTTTATTTCTATTTTTAATAATCTAATAAATAATAATATATTTAGGTTCTATTTCGCACAACTAGTTAATAGCTAATAAGTTATTTGGTAGTTAATAAGTTAGCTGACAGTTAATAAACTAACTAAAGTATTTCATAAAATTAATTGTTAAACTAGTTGAAATTGTAAAATGACATAAAAGAACATATTAATAGAAATATATATATAATTAAAATAATTTATATTTATCTAAAAATTAAATTATATTAATGTAATTAAAAAGTTTAAAATAAAAGTATAATTTTTAATATTTAATTAATTATATTTTATAAACTTATATATTTATTTATATAAATTTTATTTTATTATTTATTATAAAATTATAATAGTTAAAATATAATTAAATATATTATTTAAAAATTATTTAAATTTATATTACAGGAGATATAGATTATAAATTAAAAAAAAAGAATAAGGATAGATTTGGAAAGAATTTAAAAAAATAGTAACTTATAAGTTATAAGCTATTAAGCTACTTTAGGTAATTTATTAAATTAGAACTTATAAGCTAGTGTGAGAAATACCTTTACAAGTTAGTTTATAACTTATTGACTAGGTCAATCAATTTTAAATTTTAAATTTTAATCCCTAAACCCAGGTCAATAAGTTATAAACTAACTTATTTGTTGTGCGAAACGGAGCCTTAATAATAGAGTCACATTTAATATTTTATTTTTATTTTAATAAATTATTTAGTGTATTATTATTTATTATATTACTAAAAATAAAAAATAAAGTATTTAATTTAACTAATTGGAATAAATTATATTAAATAAGTTATAAGTTATAAATTAACTTATTTATTGTGTGAAATGGAGCCTTAATAATAGAGTCACATTTAATATTTTGTTTCTATTTTAATAAATTATTTAGTGTATTATTATTTATTATATTACTAAAAATAAAAAGTAAAGTATTTAATTTAACTAATTGGAATATATATTTAATACATAACACTGTTGATAGCATTTGCCTTATAATAAATGAATTCTTCTACAAAAATAAATTTTCAAATAAGTTACAAAGAAAAGGATCGAAATATGGTGTTGATAGACTTTAATTAGATAAAAAATGAAAAATGAAATCTACTACAAAGATGGACTCTCAAGAAGGAAAAGAAAGTTAGATAGTTAATTCCACCAAATAAAAAAATAATCATAAATTTTTTTATTACATGACAATTTTAATAATTTCATTTATGAATTTGTATATTTGAATGTTCCACCATACTACCTAAATTATTTATCACAAACTTACATCTAATGACTTAATTTTATAAATCATATACATATAAATAATGTATATTAAATCAATCAATATTAGATATTATAGGAAAAAATTACGTGCAAATTCAAGTTTTATGGATAAAATAGGTAGCTTCATAAAAATAGAATTGAATATTACTTGCCAATTTAAGTGAGAGAACAAGTTTATTATAGCTTTACTAAGGATGACAAAGATGCTACTACTAGACTTTTCAGAGAGACACATATCCAATCCTTTTCAAATTTTTTTTTATATATTTAAAAGTCAATTAGTTAATTTTTATTGCTATTACTAAACTTTTCATAATTAGAAAGATGCATATATCGAGGCTTCTTTCGAGTTTTATAATCAAAAGTTAATTCATTAATTTTTTATAAATTAAGTTAGATGCACATAGATAAAAAGTTAATAAGTAAAAAGGTCAATTTAACTTTAAAACAAAAAGTCTAACCCGCTATTAGTAGAAAGGGTATCAAACCCTCCTAGCGGGCTCAAGGGTTGGATGCTTATTATCCAAAAGAAATTAAGCTTAGCCGAATTTTGCACATTTAAGAGTTTGTTATGCTAAATAATATCTTTTCACAATATTTCTTAGAAATTAGTACAGATGAGTTATATAATAGTCAAGAAAGAAAGATAGGAAGCCTAGCACTTTTGAAGCAATAGCCTTCACTCATTTACGCATTAGCATTTAGCCTAATGAAAAATAACTTTACTAGTAAATAGTAAATATTTTATTCTTCCTTTAATTTTAATATCTCATTAGGTAGGACCCAAAAAAATTAAGATAAAGGCAATGTTTTTACTCTAACTAATATTGATGAGGGTCTATAAAATATAAAGCGAAAAATCTAAAAGACCTTAGTGTAAATAGTATATGAAACAAATAGTAAAAGCATAACATGTAATATCTAGTGTTACTCTGATATTCCTTAGTCCTAGAGATAAATTATACAATGCGCTCTAAAACCAAGCAAATCAAATCATATGGTGCAAAATATAAAACTTCAGGTAAAAAATATGATTAAAAATAAAATAAAAAACATAACATATATAAATAATCCATCAAGTTTGGTATTTTGATCAACTTCAAGTTTGGCTTATCAAAGTAAGGCAATAATTAAGTGTTGGAGTAGGAATCCAAGCTATCATGGTTTATTGGGTGATTAGAGAATGACAAAAAGACACTTTTTTTATTAGAAGATTACGCTTCAATAAAAATAAAAAGAAAATTACACCACTTGACTTTTCAAGATTTCTATCATTTGATTTCTTATGTTGTCTATCATTAGGGCTTCATGACTTCTATCACTTGATTTTTTAAAACATTTATCATTTAGCTTCTTCTATTGTGTACCACTTGGTTTTTTAGGACTTTTATCATTAAATATCTTTTTAGAACTTTCACCATTTGACTTTGGAGGACTTTCAACATTTATCTTTTTTTATTGTCTATCACTTGCTTTTTTAGGATTTCTATCATTTAGCTTCTTTTCAAGACTTCCAACACTTGACTTCTATTATTAAGTGGTGAAGTCAAGTTAGAAGCCATGAAAAGCCAAATAATAGATAGTTGAAAAAGTTAATTGATGGAAGTCTTAAAAAATGTCAAGTAATGGAAGTCCTAAAAAGTCAATTGATAGATAATATAAGAAGCCAAGGGGTAAAAGTCTTGCAAGTGAATTTTTTGTACCCCAAGGTGGCAAGGTATGAAATTATATTTTAGTACATTAAATCATTTGCTTTTTGTATTTTTTATTTTTTTAATTATATGTAGTTATTTTTAAGTTTATTACTTTTCAATTTTTTTAACCCAATTTGTAAATCTCAGGTTTCATACCACTCAAAAATATTGAGAAACATTATGAAAAAATTGGCATTAGTCCATTAGAACCTAAATCATTGCTTGACTCAATGGAAATATTAAAAAACTAAGTGATAAATAATAGAAGAAGACAAGTAGTAAAATTCTTGAAAATGAATTTTATGTATCCAATTGCGGCAAGGTATGAAATTATATTTTAATACATTAAAATATGCAATTTATTAATTTTTAAGTTTATTACTTTTCAATTTTCTCAAAGCTAATTTATAAATTTCAAATTTCAGGTTTTGATGATACTAAAAGACATGGAGTAACATTATATCAAAAGTATTAGCATTCCTAATCTTACGGATTATGAAATCATTGGCTCCATGGATATGTTCATGAAATTTTAAGGTAAGTTATATAAGAAAATGTGTTTGTTAGCAAGGTATGAAATTGAATTTTAATACATTAAAATATGCAATTTATTACTTTTTAAGTTTATTACTTTTCAATTTTCTCAAAGCTAATTTATAAATTTCAAATTTCAGGTTTTGATAACACTAAAAGACATGGAGTAACACTATGTCAAAAGTATTAGCATTCTTAATCTCATAGATTATGAAATCATTAGCTCCATGGTTATGTTCATGGTTTTAATTTCACTAAAAGATATGGAGAAACATTATATAAAAAATATTGGCATTCCCAATCTCGCGGATTATGAAATCATTGGCTCCATGGATATGTTTATGAAATTTTAAGGTAAGTTGTATAAGAAAATGTGTTTGTTAGCAAGGTATGAAATTGTATTTTAATACATTAGAATATGCAATTTATTACTTTTTAAGTTTATTACTTTTCAATTTTCTCAAAGTTAATTTATAAATTTCAAATTTCAAGTTTGATAACACTAAAAGACATGGAGTAACACTATATCAAAAGTATTAGCATTCCTAATCTCGTAGATTATGAAATCAATGGCTTCATGGATATGTTCATGAAATTTTAAGGTAAGTTGTATAAGAAAATATATTTGTTAGCGAAAGTTCTAAGAAGTTAGGTGGTGGAAAAAAGTCAGGTGGCAAATAATAGAAAAAGTCAAGGGGTGGAAGTCTTAAAAAGTTAGGTAACGAAAGTTTTAAAAAATTTCAAGTGGTAGAAGTCTCGATAAGCCAATTGATACATAAAAAGCCAAGTGGTAAAAGTCTTGAAAATAAGTTTTTTATACCCCAAGGTGACAAGGTATGAAATTGTATTTTAGTATATTAAATCATTTGCTTTTTATATTTTTTTATTCTCTTCATCATATATAGTTCTTTTGAAATCTATTACTTTCCAATTTTATCAAACTTTATTTGTAAATTTTAGGTTTCATACCACTCAAAGATATAGGGAAATAGCATCAAAAAAATTGGCATTGATCGATTAGAACCCAAATCATTATTTGACTCAATGGAAATATTAAAAAACTAAGTGATAAATAATAGAAGAAGACAAGGTATGAAATTATACTTTAATACATTAAAATATGTAGTTTTTAAATCTATTACTTTTCAATTTTCTTAAACTTAGTTTATAAATTTCAAATTTTAAATCTATTACTTTCCAATTTTATCAAACTTTATTTGTAAATTTCAGGTTTCATACCACTCAAAGATATAGCGAAATAGCATCAAAAAAATTGGCATTGATCAATTAGAACCCAAATCATTATTTGACTTAATGGAAATATTAAAAAACTAAGTGATAAATAATAGAAGAAGACAAGGCATGAAATTATACTTTAATACATTAAAATATGTAATTTTTAAATCTATTACTTTTCAATTTTCTTAAACCTAATTTATAAATTTCAAATTTTAAGTTTTGATAATACTAAAAGATATGGAGAAATACTATAAAAAATATTGGTATTCCTAATCTCGTAGATTATGAAATCATTGACTCCATGGTTATGTTAATGAAATTTTAAGATAAGTTGTATAAGAAAATATATTTGTTTGCAAAAGTTATAAAAAGAAGTCAGGTGGTGAAAATTTTGAAAAATTATGGTAGATAATAGAAAAAGCAAGTGGGGGAAGTCTTAGGTAACGAAAGTTTTAAAGTGGAAGTTCTGAAAAATCAATTGATAGACAATATAAAAACCTAAGTGATGGAAGTCTTGAAAATGAATTTTTTATACTCCAAGGTGACGAAGGTATGAAATTGAAGAAGACAAGTAGTATAATTTTCTCATATATAGTTGTTTTTAAATCTATTACTTTCCAATTTTCTCAAATCCAATTTTTTAAATTTTAAGTTTTATACCACTCAAAGATGTAGAGAAACAGTGTCAAAAAAATTGGCACTAATCCATTAGAACCCAAATTATTGCTTGGCTCAATATAAATATTAAAAGGCTAAGTAATAAATAATAGACAAGTAGTATAATTCATAAAAATAAATTTTTTAGGAAGCCAAGTATAATTCCTAAAATTGAATTTTTTGTATCTAGATGTGGCAAAGTATGAAATTGTATTTTAATACATTAAAATATGTAGTTATTTTCAAGTCTATTACTTTTCAATTTTCTCAGACTCAATTTATAAATTTTAAATTTCAAGTTTTGATAACACTAAAAAATATGAAGAAACACTATATAAAAAATATTAGTATTCCCAATCTCGCAGATTATGAAATCATTGGCTCCATGTAAGTTCATGAAATTTTAAAATAAGTTGTATAAGAAAATGTGTTTGTTGATAATATTATTTGTATTATTTACTTGTATAAAATTTTAAGTTAATTATACTAAATTTATTTTTTAGGGATTGGCTTATTGTTGTTTATTAATATTGGGTTTTTTTAGGAATTAGCTTTTTATTTCCATAATGTGGAATGATAGATAATATATAAATTCGTATCCCGAATGATAATGTGAATCCAGTCATGTTCAAAGCCTAAGAGTATTTGGTATTAAAAACCACCTGTAAACTTAATTTTGGAGTAGAAAAACGTATGCATATCCATTTATATTTAAATATTTTTTGCTTTTTAAATTATCTGAAAACAAAATCTTAATAAGACTAAGTATACTTTTTTATGTTATTTACTTTAATAAAATTTTAAGATAAATTCAACTACATTACTTTTAGGGATTGGATTATTTGTTGTTCATTTTTATTGAATTTTAAAGTATTCAATACTTTTTAGATAATTCTAATACTAGTCATTTATTTACTTTTTCTCACAATTGTATTCAAAATTATATATCTTAAATAAACTATCATATTATATTATCTTTATATAAGGTTTAGGGTTTAGGGTATTAATTTTGAACTAAAGAAATTAAAATTAAGTTTAGCCACTTGTATTAATTTTATTTTTAAGACTATAAAAATTAAATTTAAAAATTTATTTAATTCTTATTAAAAAAATTAAATAAAAAATTTTAATAGTATAAAAAATGGATATATGATTTTTTTTAAAAAATTTTGGACATAATTTTATAAGTATATTCTTAACTCATCAAAATAAAATGAAAAATAAGTAATTTTTTATTACTTTATTTTTTTATTTGATTGTAATGTTAAATTTGAATTAAATAAATTTCATTTAATGTGTACATTATTTGGTTGATTATATTTAATTTTATAAATTTTAATCTTAAGAAATATAATATTTATGTAATTCAATTTTAAGAAATATAATATTAAGAAAGTGATTAATCACAAAAGATAAATAAAATTAAATTTAACTACTTATATTAATCTTATTTTAATGCTTATAAAATTAAATCAAAAAATTTAATTGTATAAAAAATGGATACATGATTTTTTTCAAAAAAAATTTGGACATAATTTAATAAGTATATTCTTAACTCATCAAAATAAAATGAAAAATGAGTAATTTTTTATTACCTTATTTTTTATTTGATTGTAATGTTAAATTTGAACTAAATAAATTACATTTAATGTGTACATTATTTGGTTGATTATATTTAATTTTATAAATTTTAATTTTAAGAAATATAATATTAAGAAAGTGATTAATCACAAAAGATAAAAAAATTTAAAATTTTAAAAAAGGTAATAAAAATTCATTTTAAAATCTCTAGTAGTATAAATTTATTTTAAAATGGCAATAACAAATATAACATAGTGGTAAAAAAAATAATATCAACAAAAATAATAATTTAATGGATGAGTTAGAATAATTATATTCAAAAGGCATGGATCATTTAAAATTTTTTGTAATATGCTTGTAAAAGATAGCAAGATATTGAAAATTTAAGGCCTATATAACGTAATTCCAGGTACAACATGTCTAAAGGCAACATAATTGAGTTACTAAAGCATTCACACATATGCAGCTACAAGAATGCCCTACGCTAGAAGCCTCTAGGTGTAGTTTTGGATGTGTAGAAGGACCACGAGCCAACACACTTAACTTTCAAGCTTAGTATCATGTTGCCAACACCTTACTCCTTAAAGAGTATTTTAAATCAAATATCACTTAATAGGAGTCGACAAAATTTTGTAAGTTAATATAAAAATGCAAGGATTACAATCATGTGCTTACTAACTTCTAATGGATTTTCATATCATGTTGAAATTACTAAAATTGGAAATTTTGAAAAAAAAAATCTACTCATAGATTTGGTGTTAAATTCATTCCATAAGATTTTTACATCATGCTTGATTTTTAGGTAAAGTTTCACTTAAAATTAAGCACATTTATCTATTAAACTAGTTACAACTGTTAGGTTGTGACATTTTCTCCCACTTCAAATGTTGATATCTTTATTGATGCCTTAATTTAAGATGGCACCATGAAGAATTCTACTTATATTCTTGATTCTTCATGTTTGCCTCCTTAAATTTCAATGATTTTTTTTCGCACAAAATATAAGTAGTTGCTCCCACAACATTGATAATTTTTTGGCAAATCAAAGAGTTACCTCAATAGGGTCTTTCAAAGTTGTCTAAATACTATTTAGTGTCACTATCCAATTAATTCTCCTGAACTTTTTGTAACTATAATTTGTTTGATAGATCATTGTCTCAAAAACTATTAGCTTATTGGCTTTGTACCTTGCATGAGTGCTGCCTCTATAATTTCTTCAATGTTACCTTTATAACTTTAAGTGTGTGCTAATGTTATAGCTCATACATAGTGGTTAGCACTTTGAGGTTACCTATTAACAAATTACTTACATATAATGTTACATTGCATAGATGCAAGAGTCAAAACTTACACTTGATCAACAAATGGGCCCTATAACCTTGCTCACAAGTCTACTTGTATTAGGTTAAGTCAATTCATTATACTTTACGATGCTACTTTCACTCATAATTGAATCCCCTTAATCCTTTCTAAATTAATAATCTCACAGTATCTCAGCCATTATAACCTACTTCAAGTGCATCCATCTAGTGGTTCTCTTATATTAATGGCTTAGTATAGGTTAAGTATTAACTATTCTTACAATCTAGCTTAAGTTTCACTTTACTGATATTTGAGCAAATGTGAACTCAATTACTATAAAATCATTTGACCAAGTAGCTACATAATACTAGTTTGTTACTCTATTAAGTCATTGTCACCACTTTGCTTAATGACTATGTAGCCTATCTTATTTGATCAAAGTTGAATTATTATATTTAAAGAGTGGCTAAACATTAAATATTAGTTTTTATGTAGAGCTGATGTTGAAAGTTTCACCTAGAAGGAATTTTTGTAATTATACATAAAACATTAGACATTAATTTTTGTATCAACAGACGTAAAAACTTATAGACATTGATTATGTGTTATCAATTAACATCTAAAGTGATGCCACTAGCATATACATCATCTCTATTTCTTAAAATTACAAATAGAGCCATAGATAAACTTGTATCAATCGTTGAATCTCAATTTTTCATTGCAAAAATAGTCATATTACTTGTTTTTCTTGTTGTCACAAACTCAATAGGAAAAATGCCCTTTTTCTCCATCAGTATTGACATTAATCACTGCATGGTTGTGATTCTAGAAAATTATAGAATATTTCAAAGTTTCTTATCTAAATTCAAAATATGGTTATAGACATAGTAAGTATTGCTATAATTCTGGAATCTTTGAAAATTTCTTGCATATACTCAAAATATGAATGTACATATAGTGATTTATGATTGGAAAAAAAATACTAAGGAGCATTGAAATTCATGCATCTATGAATCAAGTTTCTGCCTAAAATGCAATGGCGTAACCTCATCAAAAAACACTCATTTCATTGTTCTGTTAATTTAAAACACTCTAAACAATCCATATATTTCAAAGTTTCTTGTCTAAATTCAAAATATGGTTATAGACATAGTAAATATTGTACAATTCTCGAATCTTTAAAAATTTCTTGCATATACTCAAAATATGAATGTACATATACTCAAAACTTTGAAATTCATGCATCTATGAATCAAGTTTCTGCCTAAAATGCAATGGCATAACCTCATAAAAAAATACTCATTTCATTGTTCTGTTAATTTAAAACACTTTGAACAATCCGTAAGCTTATGTGTCACATTATCAAAGGAATTTAACTAATGGTCTTTAGTGTAATAGTCCTTCATAGCATTAGTATTTAAAATCTTGGTTAAACATTTGTTTTGATCAAAGCTTGTGTGTCTTGTGTTAACCTTTGTTCATTTCTTTAGTTTAAAATTGTCATCTATCCTAATCACAAGAATGTATTGTTTGTACTATTAGGGGTGGACAAATTTTGGTTTCGATCGGTTTCGATTTGCAAATCAATTAGTCATTTTAAACCGATTGTCTCCTTAAATATACCATAAATGACTGAAACTATTACTCAAACCATTATTAACCGAATTAGTCGATTACAAACAGTTAAAAATGGTTTAAAATAGTTAATATTTCAATTTTTTTTCTAGCACATAGAAAAATTTACAGATCTTTTATTTCTTGACATTTCAAATAAAATATAGGAAAATTAACAACTTAGAATGAATTTTGTCTAATTTTTATACCTCAGCACTTATATTTTATTTAAAATTTAGTGAGACAGAGTTAGATTTGAATAAATGTTAAGTTATTTTTTTTAAGAAGGAGATATTTGAGAGTAAGATTTTAAAATTGAAAAATGGCTTGTAAAGACTGAGGGAATGAAGGGATAAATAACAGATAACCTTAAAATGCACCATATAAAGTAAATTCTTATACGTTACAATAATTCAGTCGGTTATGGTTTAATATGGTTGAAAATTTTCAAACCCGTAACCAACCGAAACAAACCAAAAGCAAATAATAATTATTCGAATCTAACCATTTATTATAATTAACCAATTTAACCGACCGAATATTACATTCGGTCGGTTTAAATCGGTTTGTAACATTTTGTCCACCCCTATGTGCTATAAGCACAATCTTTTTAGGGAAATAATAAGAAAGCTAAAAATTTGACTTTGTTCCATATTAAAAGGAATTTACTAAAATCCATAACCTTTGATTTTTGCTTGATTTATAAATTTTTTTATATGGAACAAATAGTTGACTTATTACACAAGAGTTTTTTTTTTTTAATTAAGAAATTCTTTTTCCTTCTTGTATTAGTTTTATCCTAAACAATAGTAAAAATAATCTTAATTTCTTTTTGTGTTCATTTGTCTTTCGTTGTTTCTATTGTTCAAATTTCAAATTGCACCTTATCAATCTCTACGAGAAGGAATAGATACTTAATTTCATGGTGTCATGCTTGATGTTAAGAAAAAGTTGTATTTAGTTTTAATTCATTCTTTAAATGGTTAAACATTTTGAGATTTATTATAAATTCATTTATGTTGTTTGTGTGCTATACAAGCTTATTCAATTAAGGGTTTATCTCTACATATAAGGTTTTGCTTGTTTCCTAGTTTAGTCTATTTTTATCTCTCTGGTGAACATCTTTCTTCAATGCAAGTTGTTTTATTTTCATTCTTATTTGTTGTTTGATAAAAATTTAAGTATATCTAAAGATAGTGAGATGACTTGGAGGTTTGGGCCCATTAATCACACCTTTAAAGTAAAAGGAAAGGAAAATAGATAATTTGATGTTTCAATTTCATTCGCTATTCAGTTTCCATTATGTGTGATGTTTTTTTTCTTATGTTTTTTTGGTTATTTTTATTAGTGTTATGTAATTTATAAGCTCTATACTTTGATTTCATTTCGTTATGTAAACTCTATATTTTGGTTATGTAAACTATAAACTCTACTTTGTTATGTAAACTCTATATTTTTTGTCATTTTTGTTAGTGTTATGATTTAGAGAGTGCCTTTGTTATATAATCATCAAGTTTTGTGTAATATGTCAATTAGAAACCTGTTGTAATAGTTCCTTTCCTTTTTCAGTTTTATTAATCAAAATTTGATTTTATGGATTTTCCAAATACATATATCAAAGAAGTGTACCAAATGGCCAAATGGTTAGGAAAGTTGCTTACTATGGATTAGTGGCATCATGTTTTATATTATTTATAATGATGTAAGGTGCATTTGGATTGTTTTCAATTAAGTCATTAACTATTTTAAAAGTAGACTTTTATTATGTGGACTATTCAATTAGTTTGAAGTTGCTAATTTTTCTTCATTTTTTTACTTTCAACATAATTCCTTCAAAAAGGCTACCAAAACGAACGAGTTTTTAGCCAATAGCTTGCAATGCCTTACAACAAAGGACCAAAGTTTTTATCCTTTTATTTTCAAGTCGCATCCTTTGTTAGTTTTAATTTTTATATAAGTTAATTTTAATTTTAATTTTAATTTTTATAGTGAAATTATAAGTTTAAAATAGTCATTAGAAATAATTTATAATTGAAATTTATTTATATTTTTAATTTCTTATATTATAATTTTGAAGGGTATACCATTTTAGGAAGTTTAAAGTTTAACTAAAACAAAATATTGAAAGTTAATTTTCACTTATTTACATCAGTGAAAATAAAGTTGAAAAATAAGTATTTCATTATGATCTATATATTTACCTTTACTATTTATTTTGCACCTATAAATAAATTTTTTTGAATTCATCACTGATCATAATTCATAAACATATTTTCTACTTATTAAAACTCTTAATAAGTATAATGACCATAATATTTCTTACAATGCCTTGTATGAAAGTGATTTTATTCAAGTTTAAACACTAAATTGGAGCCATTTACATTAATGAACATGAATTTTAAAATTATATATTCTATTATGATCTAAATATTTATCTTAATAGTTATTTAGCTCCTATAAGTAAATTTTTTTGGATTCATCACTGATCATGATTCGTATATCTATTTTTTGCTTATATCTAGAATGTGGCGTTATTGATCCTTTTAACCTTGTGAGGATATATATCACTTTAGTAATTAGCAATAAATACAACGATTCTATAAATTTTTTTTTGTAGAACAATTCAAGTAATTTCTTTTTTAATGTAAAAAATAATATAGTTATTTTGAAGGATAAAAATGGAGATCTGTTTGTTACTAATGATAATAATTTTGAGCAGTTCAACCAAAGCATATTTATTTGTTGCATGGAATATTATGACAAATATATCACTTGACATTCATTCACTCATATTATTTCATATTACTTTCATCTTTATTAATTGAGATGCTTGTTATTACATTTCATATTTTTTGGTGATTTTAGACAAATTAAGTAGGGAATTTGCAAAGTGAGAAGGCTTGAATTAAATTTTGGTGGTAGAAGGATTTTGAAATTATTATTATTATTTTTTATGAAGGATTATACGAGGTAAGTATCACATTATTAGAAAGGCATCAAAGAAAAGGTTTAACTATTTTCTTTGGGAAGAATATTAAGACAAGCACATCATTTTCCAACCATTCACTCGAAATATATCATCCTCATTATCTAATATGCTTTTGATTTCATTTCATTTTTAAGCAGTTTAACAAGGTTATATTTGTTTGTTGCATGGAATATTAAGATAAATATATCATTTAACAATCATTCACTCATGATATTTCATATTACTTAGAATATTTCTTCTTCATTATTATGCTTCTTATTTCATTTCATTTTTCAGTGGTTTTAGACATATTAAGTAAGGAATTTGCAAAATTAAGGAAGCTTGAATCAAATTTTAGTGTTAAGAAGATTTTAAAGTTGTTAGTATTTCTTTTATGGAGGATTATACTAGGCGAGTATCATATTATTCAAAAAGTATCAAAGAAAATGTCTAACTTTTTTTAGAAAAAATATTAAGACATCCATTTCATTTTATGACTATTCACTGAGGATATATCATCCTCATTATGCAAAATGCTTTTAATTTCATTTCATTTTTCAGTAATTTTGATCATATTGAGTTAAGAATATGCATAAATGATCAATGGCAAAGGATTTTAAAGTTATTGTTTTAAGTTGTTAAATGTTTTTCTTTATAGAGACAAATGTGAGGTGAGTATCAGTTGCATTGATTCAATGGTATCAAAGAAATATTTTAATTATTTTCTTTAGGTTGAATATCAAATAACTATATCACTTTACAATCATTCACTGACAATATTTCATCATCATTCGAGATGCTTTTAATTTCATATCATTTTTTTAGTGATTTTAGACAAACAAAGTTAAGGATTTGGATAAATGATGAGGTATAAATCTAGTTTTAATACTAAAAGGATTTTAAAATTGTTATTATTGTGAGTTATTAGTATTTTATTTATTTTTAATATAGATGATATAAGGTGAGTATTAGTTGCATTAATATAAAGGCATCAAAGATCATGTTTTACTATTTTCTCTAGATTTTATGGTGGATGGTATAGGTTGAGTTTGTAATGATCCAATGGCATCGAAGATAATATTTAACTATTTTCTTTGAGTGGAATATCAGGATAACCATATCACTTTATGGTTAGTTATTTGCAATATTTTATTCTCATCATTAAATACACTTATGATTTTATTTCATTTTTTAGTAATTTTAGACAAAATGAGTTAGAAATTTGTATAAATGACAAAGCTTGAATCTAATTTTGCTACCTGGAGGATTTTGAAGTTTTTTTTTTTAAGTTCTTAGTGTTCTTTTATGGAGTGTAATATGAGATAAGTTAAATATTTAACTATTTATTCACAATATTTTATTCACATAATTAAAGACACTTTTGACTTCATTTCATTTTTTTAGTGATTTTAGACAAATGAATTGGGAATTTGTATAAATGATTAAGCTTGGATCTAATTTTGCTACTTAGAGGATTTTGTAAGTTATTATTGTTTTAAGTTCTTAATGTTCTTTTATAGAATGCAATATAGGGTTAGTATCAATTGCATTAATTCAAAGGCATCAAGACAACCATATTACTTTATTGTTATTCATCATTTGCTCAAAATATTTCATCCATGTCATCTTATACACTTTTTATTTCATTTTATTTTTCAATGATTTTGGATAGATTATAATGGCAATTCACATGAATAATGAGGCTGGAATCTTGTTTTAATGGTAAGAAGATTTTGAAGTTATTATTTTAAGAAAATATTTAACTATTCTCTTTATTATCATTCACTTAGAATATTTTGTATAAATTATATTGGGAATTCATGCAAATGATAAGGTTAGACTCTAGTCTTGGTGGTAGAAAGGTTTTAAAGTTGTTACTTAAGTTGTTAGATTTTTTTTATGGAGGATAATATGTTTTTGGATATTTCATTTTTTGTTGTTTGATGTATTGATTTGAATTAAGGTTTCAACTTTTAGGTATTTAATTATTCTCTTTACGTGGAATATTAAGACAACTATATCACTTTATTATCATTCACTCAAAATATCATCTTTGTCATCCAAGATGCTTCTTATTTCATTTCATTTTTCAATGATTTTGGATAAATTATATTTGGAATTGATACAAATGATAAGGTTAGACTCTAGTTTTAGCAGTAGGAAGATTTTGAAGTTGTTACTTAAGTTGTTGTTAATATTTTTTTTATGGAGGATGATATATTTTTGGATATTTCTTTTTTGTTATTTGATGTATTGATCTGAATTAAGATTTCAATATGGTTCAACAAAGATTGCTAATAAATGACTTGGATTTTGCTTCAAGGATTAAACTACTATTATATTTTATTGGTATCTTTTTATAGATAGTGATCATGAAAGATTAAATATTATTCTTGAAATCTTACATATTTTTTATTTGAGTACTACTATGTTACTTTATAATCATAATAAATTTAATGATTATATTTTATTTTATGTTACTGAATTGCAATAGAATTAAGAGTTTTGTAATATTATAAAATAAAAAAATTATTTGTACGTATAAAATTTTTGTAATTAAACCTAAATTTAAATATTTATCTTGAATATTGAACTATCATTGTGTTCTTATATAGTCTCTTTTAAAAGTAAAATAAAATCTAATAACTTGCTTATATTAATTTTATCAATTTAAAAATTAAATTTAAATTAATTCTATTAAATATTTATCTAAATCTTATTAATCAAAATAAAAAGTTATTATTATTTTATACTCATGCTAGAATAACATGCATATTGTTATAGTCAATTTCTGAAGAAATCATTTGTCCATTTGTACATATTTAATTAATTTATATGATTTATTTTAATTTATATAATAAATTTTCTATAGTTATATAGTATATTGAAATAATTTATATCATAATTTATGTTAAATGTAGACTCTTTTTTCTTCCTTTAAATAAATCAATGAAGATAAATTTTTATATTAGCCAAAATTTTACAAAATAGGCTAACACAAGATAAGTCTATATTTCTATAACCTTAATAGACTATAGTGTGCATGAGTGCTTCAATTGTTGAGTCTTAATTTTTCATTGCAAAAATAGTCATATTACGTACTTTTCTTGTTACCACAAACTTAATAGGAAAAATGCTCCTTTTCTCCATCCGCATTGATACTAATCACTACGGGGTTGTGATTCAATAAGCTTATAGAATATTTCAAAGTTTCTTATCTAAATTCAAAATATGGTTATAAACATAGTAAGTGTTACCATAAGGCTATCAACAAGATTCTAGAATCTTTAAAAATTTCTTGTATATAATCAAAATATGAATGTAGATATAGTGATTTACAATAAAAAAAACACTAAGGAGCATTGAAATTTATGCATCTATGAACTATGTTTTTGCCCAAAGTGCAATGTTGTAGTCTCATCAAATGAGTTGTCACTCCAATTCAATAGCGAACACCATAATGGCTTCTTAAATATTAATGACAAAGTTATAAGTTTTCTAGAACAAACAATGATAGGATTTATTATACTACTGAAAATGTGGAGATTTCAGTTAGTTAATGTTAGTTGCATCTACCTTAATTCATTAGGATAAGGGCAATTATGTACACAATGATAGACACAATGACTATCATATCAAGGATGCCAATAGGATTTTGGAATCCCTGAAAGTTTCTTACATAAACTTAAAATATGAATGTAGACATGTGATTTATAATACAATTCTAGGAAGAATCTCATTCTTTATACGAAAGAGTAATTAGAAGTTATACTCTATATATAGTATATTATATCTAATATATCTAATCTATTAGATTATTTTCTATATTTATAAATTTATGCATTTATGAATCATGTTTCTGTTCAAAATGCAATGTTGTAGCCTCGTTAAAGGAGTTGTCACTCTAATCCAATAGTGAACACATGAATTTCCCAATACATTTAGTGTATGATTGCTTCAACCTTAGTGGCTTCTTAAATGTTAATGACAAAGTTAAAAGTTTTCTAGGATGCAGAACAATAGAGTTTATTACATCGCTGAAAAAATAATAGTTGCATTGGCCCTAATTCATTAGGAAAAGGGTAAATATATACTATGAGGTCAAGGCTAGATCTTATAAGGGAAGCAATATAATGAAAGGAGCAATTCACTTTTTAGATCAAGTGGAAGATAGAAATAGAACAGCATATTGTATCCATAATATTGCAGTTGCGACATCTGCCACAATCACATCACATGAAAATTGTGATACTTCTCAAAATTTTTTGCATAGTGGTGAATTACGGTTGCAACAATCATAATATAATATTGCATACTGTATTATAGTTGTAACATACACAATAATTGTAGTACACTTATATACAAATTTTTTTGATAAAACAAAAGTTGTAAACTTTGATGATATATTTTAGAAATAGGTTTTATTTAATATAATAAGGTATTATGCTAAATTAATAGAATTAATGCACAAAATATAATTAACAGTGATGATATAATTTTTATTATATTTTGTGAGTTAAAAGAATATAGTATATCTTAATTATATTAATATTATAAATATGATAGCATATTTTATATGAATATTTTGTAATTTAAAATTTAAAAATTTAAATTCAAATTATAAATCATTATTAATTAAATCCATGTTTATATATATATATATATATATATATATATATATATATATATATATATATATATATATATATATATATATATATAAATATATTTGTTGCCAATGGCCTATGACCCGTTACCATCAGAAACTGAGGCGATTCTGATTCGTTTGAAATCTGAAAAGCCATTGTTGAGCCAAAAACAATCCAAAACAAAAGAAGAAATGGCTAATTCTGACTGTGAGATTATCGAAATATCGACTTGGACCCTAAAGGAACTGGGCATCCTTAACTGCTTCATACGCTTAGAACCCCTTCGGGTACCTGTCTTTCAATGTTAAAATGGACATACAGCATGCTTTTCATGCTGTGACAAGCTTTCCAAGAAAAGTTGTCCTATGTGCTCATTTCCAATAGGTACTATCCGTTGTCGTGTCATTGAGAAGATCCTAGAATCAATCGAATGTTCATGTGAAAATATAAAGTTGGGCTGCAAACAGATGATAAGTTTTAATGAGAAGAAGTAGCATCATGAATCATGCAATTACAGACCCATACTCTACCCTCTTCTTGAATGCATTGTTGTTTTTCCTTTCAAGGAATTCTATCAACATTTTGGTGATTACCATAAACATTCTATAAAGTCCTTTCGGTATAATAATACATATAATTTTTGTATAAATATTAAGGATAAAATGATCATTCTTCAAGAGCAGAAAGATATGATCTTGTTTGTTGTTGAAATTAACAATTTTGAGCAGGGTGGCAAAGAAGTATCAATTGTATTGATGCAAATGCATCCAAGAAAATGTTCAAATATTTTCTCAAGGTGGAACACGAAGATAGTTATGTGAGTTATCCGTCATTTACCCATGATAATACAGTTGCTGGTGATATTTCATCAACGCGGTCTTCATCTCATTTGCCGATGATGATTCCTTCTCGCTTCTTTGGTAATTCTGGACAGATTGAGTTGCAAGTTTGCATCTTCAATGAGCCCTGATACTAGATTTTGTCACAGGTAGATTTTAATGTTGTTAGGGTTGTTTTGTTGGATTGTAGCGTTTCTTTCGGAATTGCATTCTTGAATATGGGGTTGATAATAGCTGGCGTGAGATGGTCTAGGTTTTGCGTGAAGGGATATATAATATACATATATGCGAGCAATTGCATATATTTTACCTTTGTATTTAGTTGATATACCGACAGGTGAAGAGTATATTGTTGTTATTGGAATCCCCTATTTCTTTTTGTATCAATGATACTGTGTTATTTATAATGTAGGGATAAAATGGTTAAATAATTTTATATTTAGATTTTGTTTTAAAATTACTATATAGAAACAAGAATTGTGACACGTAATTTATAAAATTGAAATGTAATATTAGATTATAGTTAGAGCTACAGTATTAAGAGTGTTAAAACTCAGATTGTGAGACTGTGCCTTAAAATGACATAAAAATTAATTATTATTATTTTCAATTCAAAATAGAAATCAAAATGAACCATGAATAATGCAGATGGTTACTTTTTGCCGGTTAAACCATAACTCTCAAAATGAAACATGAATAATGTATACGGTTACTTTTTGCTACTTAAACCACAATTCTGTTTTTAATGATTGATGGAATGGAATGAAAATAATAATACAAATAAAAATTAAATGATAGTTCTATAATTATATTTAACAGAGGCGGAAATTGAAAAAATATTTTGACTCCATTTGTTTCTTAGATGATGTTTTTAGTAATATAAAATTTTATTTTTTATTTAAATATAGAAATACTATGCATATTTATACTTTCTGATTAAAAAAATAGAATCAGAATGATGGAAAAAAATATAAATCATTGTTTATCATATTAGTATTTTATTTTGATATTTTATATTTTATAGTTACATTTCCATAAAAGATATTTTTCATCAAAATAAATAGAATATTACTTTTATATTGGAAACATAAAAAATAAAGTAGAAATTGAATGGAAAAGAAGTAGCTAGTTATTAGCAATATAAGTATATAATAAAAATAATATTTTTTATTAAATAATTTAATATAATAGTAACATATAATATATAAATTAATTGATAATAGCTATATTATGAATTTTATTATATATTGGAATTGATAAGTCCCGCTCCTTCCCAAAAAGGACAGTGTCCTCTGCATTTTCAATTGGTCGAAAAGACAACCTTCAGTCTTTTGAAGGAGTGCAATACAAAGGATATTAAAATAAAGATTTTGTTAACAATAATCTAATGGTTATGATTTAATGAATATTTTTATTTATTATTATTTTAAAAAAATTATAAGATAATATTAATTAGAAATAATTATAATATTTAAATATATTTAAAAATTAAATTATTAGTTAATATTATTGATAATTTTTTTATAAATTAAAAATAATAATAAACAATATTTATTTACTCTTAGGCATAACCTATTAACATTAGCATTTTCCTTAAAATAATTTATTAATAACATTAATTATTTGACAATTAGGTGACGTTTGGTTTATGGAATCTTAAATTTCCAGAAAAGTGTGCATTCCAGGGAATGTGATTCCTGAAAATTTAATTAATGGAAATATAACATTTCTATATTTGGTTCACTATAAATTTTTTTAAAAATATTTTAATATCACATTCCTATTATATAAGAATATGAGATACTCACCTTCCCCTATAGGTATATTTTAGGAAGAATGTTGAGTTAAAAAGATTTCCAAGAATGTGACATTTTCGAAATTTTTTTTTCAAACTTTGAATCAAATTGAGAATATGATATTCCTTTAAAACATTCCCAGAAATATTAAAAATATTTCGTGAATCAAATGCCACCTTAGAAATTTTCACTTCTTTATTTATATCTCCTCTAGTTGTCTCTCCTCACTGTAATTCTCTCTCCATTTTAGGAATACAGCATTTGTTCATTTTTTCTTTTAACACAATTTTTATAATTGATATAAATAAATTATGAGGTATTAACTTCTTTTAGATTTCTAGTAGAAAAAAAAGAGACTAAAAAGTTCACATTATTGAGAAAAAATTATTATAATTGATCAAATTTATTCCTACTTCTCCTACCATTATAAAAAATAATAATTTATAATTTCATTTTACATTAGCAATATTTCATAAAACTAAAAATAGGTAAATGTTTTTCTTCCATGCTAGTAATAAAAATATCTCCATATTTTTTTTATAACGATCTTCATTGTATTGTTAAATAAATTTATAAATCATTTGATTCATATAAAAAAAAATTCTTATTAGAGGTTAAACTTCCTAAAAAACAAATTCTTTGATGAATTTTTCATATTCAATTTTAAGGAATTGATACATTTTAAGAAGTAATTTTTTATATTTTGTTTAGTTAAACTTTGAATTTATTAAGAAGTATTATCAAAATAATTAATACAATCTTCAAAATTATAATTAAAAAATAAGAAATATTAATGGATTTTCATTGCTTAAACTATATTTCCATCATAATTTTTTATGAAAAAGTAATATATCTTGATATAAAAAAATTGAAATGTCTTATATGTATATTTTTAAATTATCTTAATATAAAATAATTTAAATGAATAAAAATATTTGTTGAATAATTAATACAAGAAGTAATTAATTTTAACAAATTTATAATAAGAAATACAATTTTTTATTTTTATAAGTGAATATTAAAATAATAAATAATAAAGATTGTAAATCATATAATATAATATTAAATATAAAATAATTCTATTTAGAATTTATATTATAAAATTTTATATAATATTCATTTCATTTATTATATAATTAATAAAATAATTATATTTATTATTAATCACTTATATTTATTATAAATTTTAAATTGTGAGGTTAAAATAATACGGGAAGTTTTTATGGTAGAGAAAGGTATGGTAAGCAACTTCTTATAATTTTTGAAAAATAAAATTTCTCCATTTTTACAATTAGTGACTAGTTAAATAATCCAAGGATTGCTTACTTCTTAAGAAGTTACACTTTATATACTATTTTTGTGGACCAAATGACATCTTATCAAAGGGAATTATACATGTGATTAGAGAGAATTAATGGAGATTGTTATTAATTGTTAAAGAATTAATATTGTTGACAAATGAGTTTAGTGTTTTTTATATTACTTGTTTCATCAATTAAAAGTGGTCTTTTTAAAACAACTGCAAATACAAACAATGTTAACATCCAATGAAAGTGTGAAAGTTAGTGATCTCTTGTCATAAACATTATTATAAAAATGCAAATAGACATTTAGTATTTAATGAAAACTATGTTGATTTTCAAGTAATATTTAAATGAGCATTATTATTTGTAAGTTTGATATTAGTTATATAATTAATGTTAAAAGGTTAGTCGGATCTTTTATGGAAAGTATTGATATTATTTATTTAGGAGAAACATTACAAAATAAGATAAAATGTCAATTATTAAAGAAAAAAGATATCAATTTTTCTTGAGCAACTATCATTGAAACTAAATAGTCGATATTAGTGATTTTAAAAATCCAACATATAATGTCTTATATATTATGTTGATGTGTCATTAAATAACCAATGTGATATGATTTCTAAAAAATTCTTATTCCCATCTATACATAAAACACTTCATACTATACCACTTTTGATTTTAAATGTATAAAGAACTCTCAAAAGAAATAAAAACTAATTGTAAAATACATCAATATCAAATACATACAAAATACCTCAAATGAACTAAAAATTAATATTTCATATTACATTATGCAATCTCATGTTACACTTATTATAAATTAAAATTTCTTGTATATTGAAATTAATTAATTGTAATAGGTTGATAAATTAAATATGTTTTATGTGGAAAGGAATAAATAAATAAAATGAATTATTAAATTAAGAGGATTTGTGTTAAATAGTTGATGAATTATGAGCAAAATTTGTTTTAGAAAAATAAAAAGGGGAACATCATTAGAGTTTTTTTCATAGATTTTTAAAGTATGTACAATTTTTATATTAGTTATATATTATTTATATATTTATACATAATTATATAATTAATTTTATATATAAAATAAAGAATAAAAAATAATTTAATATGAAGAAGCTGGGATAAAAAGTTATATTTAAGTTTATTTAATTTTATAGATTATGAATTTTAAATTAATAGATTAGACCTAAAACAGACTTAGCTGATAGGGCCCATGGGCCGTGAGTGCGTAACACTCCTTCTGTTAGATTAATTTTATTTTTTTAATAAAAAAGAAAATTTGAAGAAAGAATGCAATATGGCCATTGGATCAGAAAATAATCCAACAATTACAATTCAAAAATGTCTTGACTGTTAGAATTATTAGAAGTGTCTGTTCACACAGTGGTATTCCATTTCACTTGCTATAAAATCCCCAAAGCAAATATTGAATTTTGTTTTCTTCATTTCATTTCAAATATATGTTGAGGCAAACGGTGTTCAAAAGAATAATCGAAATTTGAAAGAAAGGGGGCCTTGAGATTTTTCCATCAGAAAATGATTTAGCGAAGTGAATAACATCGATGCAAACGGAGGAGGAAAGACGCGAAATGGTTGTCTTCAGGTTTTTCTATCTTCGTAGTTCTCTAGTCTTGTTTTTCGGGTAGGTTTCGACGAGAAAAAGATCTAGATATGGCTTCCAAAGCTATTCTTCCCCACGGAATAATACCAGGTTTTGTTTGCACTCATTTATTGATTCGGTTCTTCGTTTACTTTATGTCTTTTCAATTCCATCTGCGATGGTGTTCTTGGTTTTATTATTATTTTGTTTATTTCTCTGATTATGAAATTGAGATACCAGAAACTTATAAGTAATCAATTCTTTTTTTAAGTATATGGAGGTATTTGTGTAAATTTACTTGTTATTATTCATAGTTTGGTTTTGGGTTTTATTTTAATCTTTTATGGAAAAAAAGAAAAAGGTTTCTTTGATTATGTCGACTACGATGTTGGCAAGATCACAAGATTCAAATAGCTTTTGATTTTGTGCGAATTCGATTCCAATTTTTTTTTCAAAATTTTATGAAACCTTCCTCTTGATCGATCCAGACTAATGCGGAATTGATTTTCATTTATGTATATAGAGATATCTTTCTAAATTTACCTGAGATTATTTGTAGTTTAATTTTGGGTTTTACTTTAATCTTTTATAGAAAAAAAATTTTCTTTAAATATGCGACTACGATGTTGGCAAGATCAAAAAATTCAATTAGTTTTTGAATTTGTGTGAATCTAATTCCAGTTTTTTTGGGAATTCTATGAAATCTTCTTTCTAAGTCTGCATCTAGAATGCCTTTTCCTATTTTCTGCATGATCTCCTGTGAACCATCATAATTGCCAGTACATCCTCTTCTACAACTGAAGCTGTAACATCTTTGTTGTTATGTGAGATATAAGCAAAAGAATGTAGCAACAGAAGGAAGGAACAAATGGCCACCGAAGGGTATTAGCCAGAGAAGCTAGGATTTTTTCTACAACCAAAACATGAAGTTACTCTCATTAGCTCTGATGATGAATATGAGGAAAAAAATTGCTGTAAGAAGAAAGGCAAAAAGAAATATCCTTAGAGAAAATTGTCAAGAAGACCTTCAGTCAATCCTCACTGCTAGAAGCAAGGTTTCTTTAAATTTCTTTTGTATAAGTTTGTCAAGCAGACTTTTCATATGTATAGACAATAGAGGTTCTTTTTTGTTGTCTAGACAATATATTTCAGGCTGTCTGTGGACTTGTTAATAAATCAAAGGATTCAATTGTATACATTGATATTGATGATAATGAGAACGAACCGGCAGCAGTTGATTACATTGTTGACATCTACAAGTTATAATAGCTCACACAAGTAATACTCTTCTTTTTTCACTTATTTTTCCTTCTTTATCTCTATTTCTCAGTTGTGTGTCTCCCACTCTAATTTTGATTGAAAATTGTGCCATGAGATGAGAGCTGCATACATGGTTACATGGGTACACTAATTTAAGAATATGTTATAGTACTAAAAATTTTCAAATTGCTCTGTATTCTTTTCCGGTTTTAGATCAGCATTCTCTAAATTTTCCAATTTTTGCATTGTTCCCAACTTTCCCTCTATTATTTTGCCTTGTGATAGGTATTCAAATTTTAGTCGCCTTTTTGGTTTATAGTAAAACTAGCTATTTTTTCAGTGTGCTTCTTCTACTGGTAGGTCTTCAATCTACTCATCTTTACCCTTTAATTTTTTGAAATTATTTCATTATCTTATTACATTTTTCTTTTTATTTGCTCTCAGAAATAATGTACATCTAGTGTACTTCTTTCTTTACAGGCTCATTTCAAGATTATATGTTATTGCCTTCTACTTATCAGTGTGGTTACTTAACTTTCCTTACTATATATATATATATATATATATATATATATATATTGGGTTCTTCTTTTTGATTTACCAATTCTTCTTGCTTGATTATAGCTGAGAAAATATCCTCACATATATTTAAATTTATTTGCCTTATAAGTTTTACCTATGCCCACGCTATTCATAATAATGCTTGAAAGAACCAACATAGCTATGATTATTTTACTTCTATCAGTTCTGTTGTTTCCAAATTGCATGTAGATATAATTTTGAGGTTTGAGCTGTTCTTTCGTATTGTATAATAAATTTTCTGTTAGTTTAAAACATCGTGAACAATTAGTTAGCTTAAACTTGTGATATTATTAAAAGAATCTAATTAATGTGTCTGTAGTGTAGCAGTCCCTTATAGCACTAATAATTAAATTCTTGATTAAACTTCTGTTTTGATCAAAGCGTGTATGTGCCCCATGTTAAATTTTGTTCATTTCTTAGTTTAAAATTGTCTTCTATCCCCGATCATAGGAAACTATTGTTTATATTATGAGCAAAAATTTTACAGGGAAAAAAGTACAAGAGAGCTAAAATTTTTACTTTACTTTGTTCCATATAAAAGGAATTTACCATATCCTTGATCTTTGATTTTTGTTTGATTTGATAAATTTCTTTTAGATGGAACAAATAGTTGGCTTGTTACAATAGAGCTTTTGTTAAATAAGAAAATTTGTTTTTTTCCTATGTTAGTTTTATGCTCGAAAGTAAAAGCAATTCCTGTTCTTTCTTGTGTTCATGACTTTCATTGTCTGCTTTCCTCTTTCAAATTTCAAATCGTACTGTCACTCTTTTTCCAAGAGAAATAATGGATACTTAGATTCATGATGTCATGCTTGATGTGATGAAAAAGTTTTATTTAGATTAATTCACGCGATAAATGACAAATGGTTAGGGTCATCTCTGTATATAGGACTAACCTTTTTTGTTAATTTTGTTTGTTTTCATCCTTTAGGTGAACATTTTTCTTCAATGCAAGTTCTCAGTTTTCATTCTTATTTGTAGTTAGGTAAAATTTTACTAAATTCAATGATGTTAAGATGGCTTGCAGGTTGGTGACCAATGATCACACCTGTGGGGTAAAATACAAGACAGTTACATTTACTGTTTCAATTTCCATTATGTATGATGTAGTTTGAAAGGAGGGGTATAGGCATTCCAGTTATACTTATTTATTTATTTTTTTTAATGCTGGGTTTTTTTTAACCATTTTTGTTAGTGTTATGTAGTCAATATACTCCATACAATGCATATTTTAATATGATCTAGAAAGTACTTCTTTTATATTTTATATAGTCATCAAGTTTTGTGTAGTCAGTAAACTACATATAGTTCCTTTCTTTTTTTCATCTTTATTTATCAAGAAATTTTGATTTTATGTTATGCATTTTCCAGACTTCAAACAGTTAATGCCTCTGCCGTCCAAATCATTGATGAGATTAAGCATGATGACATATCCATAGACAATAATTCAATATGCAATTTAAAAAATAACATCAGTGTTAATTGCATGGATGGTCATGGTGGATGAGAACAAACATAAATGCCATAGCTCATTTTTCAATCTACAAAGCATTGAAGAATTAGGTTTAGCTCCTAAGATATTAGAATTGCTAGTAACAAATCCTTTGCAACCTATAAATGAGTTTCTTGACGAGGAAAACTGTATGTGTGTTAAGTTAAATTATTAATTGCATAAGATGTCAAAAAGGTCATATAGCTTAGATGATATCACTAAATCTATGGCAAGTGATTTCTTAAACATGCTAGGTTTGGAGAGTGGTTCATTTGACTCAAGTATTGATGGTGATCAGTAGTTTCCCAGAGAGCAGCTTTATAAGATAATTTGAGAAAGAATTTCTTACTTCAGGTAACTTCATTATCAATTTTGATGCAAATACTGATGAACTGGAGTTTGGCCATCAAATTGGATTTAGTTCTATTGATGGTGCTTTGGATCCTAATTTGTCTTCCATTATCCAAGATGCTGAAGAGGATTATGTAAGGGCAAGCAAATCATTAATAAATAGAAGGAGGGTCAAAGTCATTGAAAATTCAGAAACTGAGGCTTTGATACAGTAATGGGCTTTAGACGAAGGGGACTTCCAAAATTTTTGAGTATTGATTTTTCTAGATGGAGGATTTGTTAATTTAGAACTGTTATGACACATGATGATTAGAGGGAAGCAATTATATTAGTGCTGACATTTATTTGCTATAGGAAAAGTAGGCTTTTCCCTGAGTCTGCTGGGACAAGATCTTTAGGATTCTTCAATAAATGTGTGTTGTGATTTCTTGAACATCTTTTTCCCTGTTAGTGTTGGATTACTTTCATAGATCTCATGCTAATATATTCAAACTGTCTACCTACTTCATATATGCTAATAATGGGATTTACATAGTGATTATAATTCCTCACTCCTTTTTTGCTGCTATTGATCTCTGAATTTGTATGGCTCTATAAACCTAAAATGTAATTATTTTGTTTCTAGACTTTCAGTTGCATGTGATGCCTTTTACTTAAGTGTTGAGGCTTTTATTATAATATTGGCTTTGTGGATTTTCTTGCATTTGCCATGAACTCCTAATAACTATTGCATTATTTTAAATGTTGATTTGCTAGTGATATAATTTTGATTTACTTGAATACTCTTGATTTAATAAACTTGTTGAATCAAAATTCGGAAATAGAGCTATTAAATAGCAACAGATGCTTATTTTATAACATAAAAGACTTCCTTCATGTTGAATGGATGAACCTTTAGTCTTAGGTTATAAAATATACTAAACCTTTAAAATCTAAGATCCTATCTTCAAGCCTGCATCAGAGAAACCAAGTCTTGATGCTCTTTTATGTGTATTGGTGTTCCTTTGAGTGATGATCCTTTAAGTGATGATATGGTAATGTTAGGTCTTGAAGCTATTTTGTATAGTCTTTGAATATTTTCTTTTCTGATTTTGGAAGCCCAGGAACAATGCTTGAGAAAAGCACAGCTGAGAATCTTTTCAACAGCCTTGTGGAAACAATTGCTGAGAAGCAGAAAACTGGATCATTCTTTGAAGAAGAGAAACCTAGCTCTGTGAGCTCTCAGTTTAATCGACTGTTTGGTCGCCAGAAGCCCTTGCACCATATATTAAGGGATGGAAAATGTATGACAATCAAAGTCCATTTCCTGTGAAACTACCATATTGGCCCTTTTAAATTATTGATTTATTTATTTGTCTCTTAATGTCAGCTGCTGATGTCTTGTTATGGAGGAACAAAAAGATCTCTGCCAGTGTTTTAACTGCTACAACGATTGTTTGGGTGCTTTTTGAATGGCTTAATTATCATTTCCTTACTCTCTGATGCTTAACTTTGATTCTAGGCATGGTAGTTCAGTTTCTTTGGACAAATGCTTCTGGCCTGTTTAACAGGTAATTTAATCATATTAATTTCTTTGCTTTCTTTCCTAAATTTGCTTAGATCTGTGTCAGAGAACTGACAGCTTAAAGTATATGTAAGTTTCTTCATTGAGATGACAGGTCATCATCCAAAGTTCCCCGTTTTGTTCTCCCAGAAGATATCTTTGTCAATATTGCGACTGCAGTTGGTGCTGAGATAAACCACGGTTTGAGGTTTCTTCAGGATGTTGCTTGCAAGGGAAACCTGAAACAATTTGTCATAGTATGTCTGACTTTGTATTCTATTCTAGTTTAATATTGTCATTGATCACCTTTCCTTTTCAAACCATGCTTTAATTCCTGAAATCAATTTTCTATTCAATCCTTTTTATAATCAAATTAATCAACTAAAATTACTTCTACATCTTTCAATTGGTGGATGCTGCATTGCTGCTGATATCTGTCATAGTAACTAGCAGTTTGGCCTCATTACAGGTGTTACCATGAACTAGCCTTTGAAGAACTACATGTGTTACCTTCAATTGGACCTGGGCTTAGTTTATTTATTCAAATCAAGGATAAAGGCCTTTTAAGGTCTCAAGAGTTCTTCCTTCTTTGGAAATGCCAAGAATGGAGGTAGCTTAATTATTCAAGCAACTAGTCTAGCTATTCTATCTGCAAAAATGGGTAATGATGTAATGGAGATATTATTGCATGCACCTTTCTGGTTTATGCTGAGGTAGAGGAGCTGTGTGATCATATAAATAAATTAATTCCTTTGTAGGATATTACTAAAAAATCAATAGAAAATATGTTATGGAGTGCTACAACCATGGCAGGTCCTGGAAAGTTAGTAAGCATGTTAGTGGCATTATTTGTGAAGTGGATTATCCTGTATCTCTTCCCTTTAACTTCTATTTCATATTCCACTTTTCATTATTAATTCTATTATTGGCGGGGCTTATTGGCAACAGGAATTATTCTTTAGGTAGGATTCAAATTGTACCCAAAAGAAACTTGAAGAATTTAAAAATGATTGGGAGATATAGCAACTTCAAATTAAAAATTTAACAGATGAAGTGATGGGCTTGGATAGTCTCTGGAAGATGTAGCTCCTGTGACCATTAATAAGATTGAATCTCTTTCAATAGAAAGACTGAATACAATCTGGTATGTTGAATGAGGAGGCACCATCATAATACCTCTATCCTAAACATGCCACGTGTCTTTGGAGGTAAAAGAGTCAATTTGGTTGGGTTTTCCACGTTATGAGTTGCTAAGTTACTACTAGAATATAGTGACAGATAGGCATTGACATTGATGGGTTAATGCAAGGCCTACTTGGCTTTCGCCACAATGTCGCAAAGTTAGTCTGAAATTATTTGTAAGTAGTTGAGTCTTATTTCATCTTATATTTGACTACTACCTCGAATTTTTCTTTAAGTGTAATCCTAGTTATGAATTTCTTCGACATGTATTGATTGTTCTGATATTTTTCAAGTTATTTGTCAATAGACTTATTGACTATTTTTGTGATTGATTGTCAAATCCCAATTAGTGAGATAATTTTGCATTTCTAAATGGTATAAATATATCTTATTATATTTCTAAGGAGTTGAGTTTTATTTAAATTTTATCAATATTTTTATATTAATTTTGAAATATTATATATCAAAATAACTACATGTCAACTGAGAGAATTTAAAACTTAAACACCAATATTTCTATATAGTATAGATATATCATTATATTTTTTAAAAATAATTTAAATAAGTTAAACATTTTATTTATTTAATTAATTTATTATGTGTTCTATTTTTCTTGTTACTTTACACTTGATCAAATGTTATTTTTTTCTTTTTTATTTGTTTTGCTACATTTTTTTCATGCACATTCCTATTATATAAATATAATATGATATATTTTGTTTTAAAATTATTTAAATATTTTAAACAAATTAAAACTTGAATATAAAAATAATTAAAATAATTAATTACATATTTTATTATAATGGTTAAGATTAGATGTTAGGATTATTGAAGATCAAAATTTAAACTAAATATTGAATATTAAATATCTTCAAGGTTCATCATCTTAATTTTAGGGATTTAAAAAGTGAAGGACTTAAAAATCTCATGGACATGGCTACATAACATACCGTTGGAAGCATGGGTTGTTGGGGAACTACATCACAGTTGCTTTTGTATAGCAACTCAGAGATCCGCTTAGGAATTACAAACCAGTTGGTGTTCCAATGCTTGTTCTAACTTAAGTGGAAAGGGTTTTTATGAACATACAATGCAACAAGAATGGAGTGTGTAACACTGCCTGTTCGGATAGAGAATATAGATGATGCAAATAAAGTTACCTCTGACTTCAACTTTAAAGTCCCTGGTATTCATCTTGTTGGTGTCATTACAAAACCTGGAAAAAAGCCGCTTTGGGGTACAATAACTCAGCAGTAGTCTGGATTTTGATGGTTGCTTGCCAATGGCATAGGTATGAATGCTAAACATTCATCTTTAAAATTAAAGGCAATTAGTAAGATTATCCTCTATTCTCCAAAAAGTTATAGGATTGAGGATATACTATGGAGCATTTCTACTAATGCTCATGCCATGGGGACTGAAGGGGAAGATCTGACAGCCAAAAACATAAATTCTCAACCTCAACATCATCTTTCCAAACTGAAATTGAACTATCAGGTCATGTTAAGCTCTTGTATCCAATTTTGGAAGCTTTTTTATATCTAAATAGTTCTAATTAATTATCTAAGAAGTTACATGAGATAGTTATAGTGCTAAAAATTTTCAAATTACTCTGTATTCTTTTCCAATTTTAGCTCTACATACTTGAATTTTTAAAATTTTTAAAATGTTTTCACTTTTTCAACAGTTCTTCTCTTTAATACACATTCAAATTTCAATAGCATTTGATTTAATAGAGCTAACTATTTTTCTTCAATGTATTTCTACTAGTAGGTCTTCAATCTACTCATCTGCACCCTTTATTTTCTGAAACTATTTTATTATCTTACTACATTTTTCTTCTTATTTGCTCCCTGAAATAATGTACACCTAGTGTACTTTTTTCTTTACAGGTTCATTATAAGATAATATCTTATAGTGTTTTGCTTATCAGCATGGTTATTTTCTTTCCTCACTATTTCTTTTGTTCTTCTTTTTGATTTACTGGTTTTTATTGCTTGGTTTTAGCTAAAAATATCCTCTCGCACATGAATCATTTCTTGTAATCTTTACTCATGCCCATGTTGTTCATAATATTGTTTGAAAGAATTAATATTGTTGTGATTACTTTCCCTTCTATCAATTATGTTGCTTTCAAAACCTGTCCTTAATTATTGTGATTTCATTCACTTCATTGTTCTATTAGTTTAAAACACTTTGAACAATCAATAAATTTGTATGTCATATTATCAAAGGAATCTGATTAATGGTCTTTAGTGTAACAGTCCTTCGTAGCATTGATATTTAAGTTCTTGGTTACACTTTTATTTTGATAAAAGCTTATGTGTCTTATGTTAACTTTTTTCATTTTTTTAGTTTAAAATTGTCATCTATCGTAATCATAGGAAACTATTGTTTATGCTATGAGAAAATACTTTTTCGGAAAACAATAAGAGAGTTAAAAATTTTAGTTGACTTTGTTCCATATAAAAGGAATTTACTAAAATCTATGACTTTTGATATTTGCTTGATTTATAAATTTCTTTTATATGGAACAAATAGTTGACCTATTGCACAAGAATTTTTTTTGAGAAATTCTATTTCCTTCCTCTATTAGTTTTATCCTAGACAATAGTAAACAATCTTAATTCCTTCATATGTTCATTTGTCTTTCACTGCTTCTATTGTTCAAATTTCAAATTGCATTCTGTCACTCTCTTTCCATGGGAAGGAATAAATAATTAATTTCATAGTGTCATGCTTGATATTATGAAAAAGTTACATTTAGTTTTAATTCATGCTTTAAATGGCCAAACATTTTAAGATTTATTATAGATTCATTCATGTCATTTGTGTGCTATACAAGGCTCAATTGGTTGGAGGTTTATCTCTACATATAGGAGTTTGCTTGTTTGTTAGTTTGGTATATTTTTATCTCTTTAGTGAACATCTTATTTGTTGTTTGATAAAAATTTAAGTAAATTTGAAGATGGTGAGATGACTTGCAAGTTTGGGCCTATTAATCACACCTCTGGGATAAAAAGAAGTGGACATAGATAATTTGATGTTTCAATTTTGTTTGTTGTTTTAGTTTCCATTGTGTGTGATGCTTTCTTTTTTTTATGTTTCTTTGGTTATTTTTGTTAGTGTTATGTAATCTATAAATTCTATACTTTGATCTTATTTTGTTATGTAAACTCCTAGGATAAAAGGAAGTGGAAATAGATAACTTGATGTTTCAATTTTGTTTGTTGTTTTAGTTTCCATTATGTGTGATGCTTTCTTTTTTTTATTTTTATGTTTCTTTGGTTATTTTTGTTAGTGTTATGCAATATATAAACTCTATACTTTGATCTTATTTTGTTATGTAAACTCTACATTTTAGTTACATAAACTATCAACTCTATACGTTCTTATGTAAACTCTATATTTTTGGTTATTTTGTTAGTGTCATAATTTAGAGAGTTCCTTTATTATATAATCATTAAGTTTTGTGTAATCAATAAATTAGAAATCCCTTTGTGATAGTTCCCTTCTTTTTGTCAATTTTATTTGTCAAATTTTGATCATATGCGTTTTCCAAATACATATATTAAAGAAGTGCACCAAATGGCCAAATGGTTAGGAAAGTTGTTTATTGTGGATTAGTGGCATCCTGTTTTATATCATTTATAATGCAAGATGTGTTTGGATTGTTTTCAATTGAGTCATTAGTCATTTTAAAAGGGAACTTTTATTATGTGGATCGTTCAACTAGTTTGATGCTGCACATTTTGATTTTTTTTTCTTTGCTTTTTTTACTTTCAACATAATCCCTTTAGAAAGGCTGCTAAAAGGAATAGGTTTTCAGCCAGTAGGTTACAACACCTTACAACAAAGGAATGAGATTTTTTTTCCTTCTAATTTTTCAAAGCTATCTTAATTATTTTGTATAAGTTGATTTTAATTTTAATTTTAATTTTTATAGTGAAATTATAAGTTTAAAAGTCATTAACCATTTTAAAAGTGAAATTTTATTATGTGAATCGTTCAATAAGTTTGATGGTACACATTTTGTATCTATTTTTTACTTTTAATGTAATATCTTTAGACAGGCTGTCGAAAGGAATGAGTTTTCAACCAATAGCTTGCAACGCCTTACAACAAAGGAACAATGTTTTTTTTCTTTTATTTTCGAGTAACATCCTTTGTTAGTTTTTTTAAGTGGAATAGTAATATTAATTTTAATTTTTTATATAAGTTAATTTTTCAAAGCTATCTTAATTATTTTGTATAAGTTAATTTTAATTTTTATAGTGAAATTATAAGTATAAAATAGTCATTAAAATAGTTTTTAATTGAAATTTATTTATATTTTTTATTTTTAACTTCTTATATTATAATTTTAAAAGGCATACCATTTTAAGAAGTTTAAAGTTAATTAAAATAAAATATAGAAAGTTAATTTTTAAAAGTATTAATTTTATATTATTAATCAAAATAATTTCAAATACTCTTAGAAAGTTAACAAGAAATTTTATTTATTAGGAAGTTCAATTTTTTATAAGGATTTGCTTTCGATTTATGAAACAGAAAGTTAATTTTTAAAAGTATTAATTTTATATTATCAATCAAAATAATTTCAAATACTTTTAGAAAGTTAACAAGAAAATTTATTTATTAGGAAGTTCAATTTTTTATAAGGATTTACTTTCGATTTATAAAACAGACCACTCACTAAAACTTTTAATAAGTATGATGAACTCATAATTTTTATTACATTGCCCTTTATGAAAGTGAAGAAAAAAACTCAACTTTTATACAAGCCTAAACACTTATCAAATTGGATCTATTTACATTAATGAAAATAAAGTTAAAAGATAAGTATTTCATTATGATCTAAATATTTATCTTTACTATTTATTTTGCTCCCATAAATAAACTATTTTGAATTCATCATTGATTATGATTCATAAACATATTTTCTACTCGTTAAAACTTTTAATAAGTATAATGACCCTTCCAATTTTTTTACATTGCTGCATGAAAGTGAAAGAAAATCTCCATTTTTATACAAGTCTAAACACTAAATTGGACCTATTTACATTAACGAACATAAATTTAAAGAATAAATTCTATTATGACCTAAATATTTATCTTAATGCTTCTTTTTCTCCCACAAGTAAAATTTTTGGGATTCATCTCTAATCATGATTCATAAATCCATTTTTTTGCTCATATCTAGAATATGGTGCTATTGATCCTTCTAACCTTCTAAGGATATATATTTTAACTTTATAGCGATAAATACAATGACTCTAGAAAATATTTTTGTTAGAACAATTCAAGTAATTTCTTCTTTAATGTCAAAGATAATATAGTCATTTTGAAGGAGAAAAATGGAGATTTGTTTGTTACTAATGATAATAATTTTGAGTAGTTCAACAAAGGTATATTTGTTTGTTACATAGAATATCAAGATAGATATATCACTTAACGATCATTCACTCATGATATTTTATATTACTTTCATCTTTATTAATTGAAATGCTTCTTATTACATTTCATTTTTTTTGTGATTTTAGACAAATTGATGAAGGACTTTGCAAAAGTAAGGAGGCCTTAATCAAATTTTGGTGGTAGGAGGATTTTGAAATTATTATTTTTTTAATGAAGGATTATATAGGATGAGCATCACATTATTAGAAAGGCATTAAAGAAAAGGTTTAACTATTTTCTTTGGAAAGAATATTGAGACAAGCACATCATTTTCCAGCCATTCACTCAGAATACATCATCCTCATTATCTGAGTTGCTTTTGATTTCATTCATTTTTGAGAAGTTTAACAAGGATATATTTGTTTATTGCACGGAATATCAAGATAAATATATCATTTAACAATCATTTACTCATGATATTTCATATTACTCAGAATATTTCATCTTCATTACTATACTTTTTATCTCATTTCATTTTTTAGTGGTTTTAGATAGATTAATGTAGGAATTTGCAAAATTGAGGAGGCTTGAATTAAATTTTGGTGGCAAGAGGATTTTAAAGTTAGTAGTATTTTTTTATGGAAGATTATGCTAGGTTAGTATCACATTATTCAAAAAGCATCAAAGAAAATGTTTAACTTTTTTTTTTGGTAAAATATCAAGACAACCATTTCATTTTACAATCATTTACTCAAAATATATCATCCTTATTATATAAAATCCTTTAGATTTCATTTTATTTTTTAGTGATTTTGATCATATTGAGTTAAGAATATGCTTAAATGACAAGTGGTTGTTATTATTTTAAATTGTTAAGTGTTTTTCTTTATAGAGACTAATATAAGGTGAGTATCAGTTGTATTGATTCAATGGGACCAAGGAAATGTTTTAACTATTTTCTTAAGGTTGAATATTAAATAACCATATCCCTTTACAATCATTTACTGACAATATTTCATCATCATCCAAGATGCTTTTAATTTTATATGTAATGATTTTAGAGAGACCCTAGCTAAGGATTTAGATAAATGATGAGGTTTGAATCTGGTTTTAATACTAGCAGCATTTTAAACTTGTTATTATTGTGAATTAATAGTATCTATTTATTTTTATTAGTGGATGATATATGGTGAGTATCGGTTGCATTGATATAAATGCATTAAAGATAATATTTAACTATTTTCTTTAGATTTTATAGTGGAAGATATGGAGTGAGTTTGCATTGATCCAATGGCATCAAAGATAATATTTAACTATTTTCTTCAAGTGAAATATCAAGGTAACCATATAACTTTACATTTATTTATTTACAATATTTTATTCTCATCATCAATGACATTTATGATTTCATTTGATTTATTATTATTATTTTAAGTTCTTAGTGTTCTTTTATGTAATGCAATATGGGGTAAATGTCAATTACATTAATTTAAAGGTATTAAAGAAAATATTATTTAATTATTTCCTTTAAGTGGAATATCAAAACAACTATATCACTTTACTATTAATCATCATTCACTCAAAATATTTCATCTTTATCATCCAACATACTTCTTATTTCATTTTATTTTCCAATGATTTTGGATAAATTATATTAAGATTCACACAAATGATGAGGTTGGACTTTTGTTTTAATGGTAGGAAGATTCTAAAGTTATTACTTTAAGAAAATATTTAACTATTCTCTTTGGGTGGAATATCAAGACAAGCATATCACTTTATTACTATTTCCTTATAATAGTTCATCATTGTCATCTCAGATACTTCTTATTTCATTTCCTTTTTCAATGATTTTAGATATATTATATTAGTAATTCACACAAATGATGAGGTTAGATTGTTCTTAGTGTTCTTTTATAGAGTGCAATATGAAATGAATATCAATTGCATTAATTTAAAGACATCAAAGAAAATATTTAGCTATTTCCTTTAGGTGGAATATCAAGACAACCATATCACTTTACTATCATTCATCATTAGCTTAAAATATTTCATTCTTTCTATCCAACATACTTCTTCTTTCATTTTTCAATAATTTTAGACAGATTATATTAGGAATTCATACAAATGATAAGGTTGGACTTTAGTATTCTTAGTGTTCTTTTATAGAGTGTAATATGAGATGAGTATCAATTGCATTAATTCAAAGGTTTCAAAGAAAATATTTAACTATTTAACTATTGTCTTTAGGTGGAATATCAAGGCAATTACTTCACTTTATTGTTATACATCATTCACTTAAAATATTTTGTTGTTGTCATCCAAGACACTTCTTATTTCATTTCATTTTTCAATGATTTTAGGCAAATTTTATTAGAAATTCACATAAACGATAAAATTGGCCTTTAGTTTTAGTAGTAGGAAGAGTATGGAGTTATTACTTTAAGAAAATATTTAATTATTCTCTTTGGCTGGAATATCAAGACAAGTGTACTTTATTATCATTTGCTTAGAATATTTCATCCTTGTCATCCAAGATACTTCTTATTTCATTTAATTTTTCAATGATTTTAGACAAATTATGTTCGGAATTCACACAAATGATAAGGCTAGACTGTAGTGTCCTTAGCATTTTTTTTTATGGAGTGTAATATGGGGTAAGTATTGATTGTATTAATTCAAAGGTATCAAAGAAAATATTTAACTACTTTTTTTAGGTGGAATATCAAGACAACAATATCATACTCTACAATCATTCATCATTCACTTAAAATATTTTATCCTTGTCATCAACATACTTCTTATTTCATCTTTCAATGATTTTAGATAGATTATATTAAGAATTCACATAAATGATGAGGTTGAACTCTAGTATTCTTAGCATTCTTTTATGAAGTGCAATATAAGGTGAGTATCAATTGTATTAATTCAAAGGTACAAGACAACTATATCACCTTACTGTCATTCATCATTCTCTCAAAGTATTTCATCCTTGTCATCCAACATACTTCTTATTTCATTTTATTTTTCAATGATTTTGGAAAGATTATATTAGGAATTCACATAAATGATGAGGTTACACTCTTATTTTAATGGTTGGAAGATTTTGAAGTTATTACTTTAAGAAAATATTTAACTATTCTTTTTAAGTGGAACATTAAGCAAGCGTATCACTTTATTGTTATTTGCTTAAAATGTTTCATCCTTATCATCCAAGATACTTCTTATTTCATTTCATTTTTCAATGATTTTAAATAGATTATATTAGAAATTCACACAAATAATGAGGTTGGACTCTAGTATTATTAGCATTCTTTTATGGAGTGCAATATAAGGTGAGTATCAATTGTATTAATTCAAAGGTATAAGATAACCATATCACTTTATTGTCATTCATCATTTCCTCAAAGTATTTCATCCTTGTCATCCAACATACTTCTTATTTCATTTTATTTTTCAATAATTTTGGAAAGATTATATTAGGAATTCACATAAATGATGAGGTTGCACTCTTGTTTTAAAGATTGGAAGATTTTGAAGTTATTACTTTAAGAAAATATTTAACTATTCTTTTTAAATGGAACATCAAGCAAGCGTATCACTTTATTGTTATTTGCTTAGAATGTTTTATCCTTATCATCCAAGATACTTCTTATTTCATTTCATTTTTCAATGATTTTAAATAGATTATATTAGGAATTCACACAAATAATTAGGTTGGACTGCAGTGTTCTTAGTATTCTTTTATGGAGTACAATATGGGGTGAGTATCAATTGCATTATTTCAAAAGTATTAAAGAAAATAGTTAATGATTTTTTCAATATCACTTTATTCTCATTCATCATTTGCTCAAAATATTTCATCCTTGTCATCCAACATATTTCTTATTTTATTTTTTAATGATTTTAGATAGATTATATTAGAATTTACATAAATGATAAGCTTGGACTCTAATGTTCTTAGTGTTCTGTTATGGAGTGCAATATGGGGTAAGTATCAATTGCATTAATTCAAAAGTATCAAAGAAAATATATTTAGCTATTTTCTTTATGTAGAATATCAAGACAACAATATCAATTTACTATCATTCATCATTTGCTCAAAATATTTCATCTTTGTCATCCAACATACTTCTTATTTTATTTCATTTTTCAATGATTTTGGACATATTATATTAGGAATTCACACAAATGATGAGGTTGCACTCTTGTTTTAATGGTTAGAAGATTTTGAAGTTATTACTTTAAGAAAATATTTAACTATTCTTTTTAAGTGGAACATCAAGCAAGTATATCACTTTATTGTTATTTGCTTAGAATATTTCATTCTTATCATCCAAGATACTTCTTATTTCATTTCATTTTTCAATGATTTTAAACAGATTATATTAGGAATTCAAACAAATAATGAGGTTGGACTGCAGTGTTCTTAGTATTCTTTTATGGAATGCAATATGGGGTGAGTATCAATTGCATTTTTTCAAAAGTATCAAAGAAAATAGTTAATGATTTTTTCAATATCACTTTACTCTCATTCATCATTTGCTCAAAATATTTCATCATTGTCATCCAAGATATTTCTTATTTCATTTTTTAATGATTTTAGACATATTATATTAGGAATTTACACAAATGATAAGCTTGGACTCTTAATGTTTTGTTATGAGTGCAATATGGGATAAGTATCAATTGCATTAATTCAAAAGTGTCAAAGAAAATATATTTAGCTATTTTTTTTAGGTAGAATATCAAGACAACATATCAATTTACTATCATTCATCATTTGCTCAAAATATTTTATCTTTGTCATCCAACATACTTCTTATTTCATTTTATTTTTCAATGATTTTGGACAGATTATATTAGGAATTCACACAAATGATGAGGTTGGACTTTTGTTTTAATGGTACGAAGATTTTGAAATTATTACTTTAAGAAAATAATTAACTATTATTTTTAGGTGGAATATCAAGATAAGTGTATCACTTTATTTTCACTTGCTCGGAATATTTCATTATTGTCATCCAAGATACTTCTTATTTCATTCCATTTTTCAATGATTTTAAGAAAATTTTATTAGAAATTCACATCAATGATAAGGTTGGCCTCCAGTTTTAGTGGTAGGAAGAGTATGTAGTTATTACTTTAAGAAAATATTTAACTATTCTCTTTGGGTGGAATATCAAGACAATCATATCACTTTATTGTCATTCACTTAGAATATTTCATCCTTATCATATAAGGTACTTCTCATTTCATTTCATTTTTAATGATTTTAAATAAATTATTTTAGGAATTCACACATATGATATGGTTAGACTCTAGTTTTAGTGGTTAAAAGATTTTAAAGTTGTTAGTTTTTTTAATAGAGGATTGTATGTTTTTTTGATGTTTCATTTTTTGTTGTTTGATGTATTAATTTGAATTAATATTTCAATTTTTGAGTGTTTAACTATTTTCTTTAGGTGGAATATCACGATAACTAAAACACTTTATTGTCATTCACTCATAATATTTCATCCTTGTCATATAAGATACTTCTTATTTCATTTCATTTTTTAATGTTTTTGGACAGATTATATTGAAAATTTAAACAAATGATGAGGTTAGACTCTAGTTTTAGTAATAGGAAAATTTTGAAGTTGTTATTTAAATTGTTAGTGTCTTTTTTTTATGAAGGATGATATATTTTTAGGTGTTTCATTTTCTATTGTTTGATGTATTGATCTAAATTAAGATTTTAACTTGGTTCAACAAAGATTGCTAATAGATGAATTGGATTTTGCTTTAAAGGTTAAATTATTATTATATTTTATCGTGTCTCTTTATGGATAATGATCATGAAAGGTTAAATGTAATTCTTAAAATCTTACATATTTTTTATTTGAGTACTACTATATTACTTTATAATCATAATAAATTTAATGATTATATTATGTTATTGAATTGTAATAGAATTAAGAGTTTTGTAATATTATAAAATAAAAAAAATACTTCTATGTATAAAATTTTTGTAATCTAACCTAAATTTAAATATTTATCTTAAATATTGAACTATCATTGTGTTCTTATATATGTGATATACAATAGTATTAGTTCTCTTTTAAAAGTAAAGTAAAATCTAATAACTTGCTTGTATTAATTTTATCAATTTAAAAATTAAATTTGAGTCAAGTCTATTAGATAATTGTTTAAATCTTATTAATCAAAATAAAAAATTATAATTATTTTTTACTCATGATAGAATAATATGCATATTGTTATAGTCAATTTCTAAAGAAATCATTTATTCGTTTGTACATATTTAATCAATTTATATGATTTATTTTAATTAATATAATAAATCTTCTATAGTTATATAGTATGTTGAAATAATTTATATATGTAGACTTCTTTTCTTTCCTTTAAATAAATCAATGAAGATAAATTTAAATATTTATCTTAAATATTGAACTATCATTGTGTTCTTATATATGTGATATACGATAATATTAGTTCTCTTTTAAAAGTAAAGTAAAATCTAATAACTTGCTTGTATTAATTTTATCAATTTAAAAATTAAATTTAAATCAAGTCTATTAAATATTTTTTTAAATCTTGTTAATCAAAATAAAAAATTATAATTATTTTTTACTCATGATAGAATAATATGCATATTGTTATAGTCAATTTCTAAAGAATCAATTTATCCATTTGTACATATTTAATCAATTTATATGATTTATTTTAATTAATATAATAAATCTTCTATATTTATATAGTATGTTGAAATAATTTATATAATAATTTATGTCATATGTAGACTTCTCTTCTTTCCTTTATATCAATGAAGATAAATTTTTATATTAGCCAAAATTTTAAAAAATTGGCTAACACAAGATAAGTTTTTACTTTTGTAATCTTAATAGATCATAATGTGCATGATTGCTTCAATCATTGAATCTCAATTTTTTATTGCAAAAATAGTCATATTACTTGCTTTTCTTGTTGCCACAAACTCAACAAGAAAAATGTCCCTTTTCTCCATCAGCATTGACATTAATCACTGCATGGTTGTAATTCAACAAAATTATAGAATATTTCAAAGTTTCTTGTCTAAATTCAAAATATGGTTATAGACATAGTAAGTATTGCTACAATTTTGGAATCTTTGAAAATTTCTTGCATATATTCAAAATATGAATGTACATATAGTGATTTATGATTGAAAAAAAATACTAAGGAGTATTGAAATTCATGCATCTATGAATCAAGTTTTTGCCTAAAATGCAATGGCATAACCTCATCAAAAAACACTCGCTTCATTGTTCTATTAATAGTGTAATAGTCTTTCATAGCATTGATATTTAAATTCTTGGTTAAACATTTTTTTTATCAAAGCTTGTGTGTCTTGTGTTAACCTTTGTTCATTTCTTTAGTTTAAAATTGTCATCTATCCTAATCACAAGAATGTATTGTTTGTGCTATAAACACAATCTTTTTAGGGAAATAATAAGAAAGCTAAAAATTTTAGTTGACTTTGTTCCATATAAAAGGAATTTACTAAAATCCATAACCTTTGATTTTTGCTTGATTTATAAATTTTTTTATATGGAACAAATAGTTGACTTATTACATAAGAGTTTTTTTTTTAATTAAGAAATTCTTTTTCCTTCTTGTATTAGTTTTATCCTAAACAATAGTAAAAACAATCTTAATTTCTTTTTGTGTTCATTTGTCTTTCATTTCTTCTATTGTTCAAATTTCAAATTACACCTTGTCATGTGTCATGCTTAATTTCATGTGTCATGCTTGATGTTATGAAAAAGTTGCATTTAGTTTTAATTCATGCTTTAAATAGCCAAACATTTTGAGATTTATTATAAATTCATTTATGTCATTTGTGTGCTATACAAGCTCAATCAATTAGCGGTTTATCTCTACATATAAGGTTTTGCTTGTTTGCTAGTTTGGTCTATTTTTATCTCTTTGGTGAACATCCTTCTTCAATGCAAGTTATTTTATTTTCATTCTTATTTGTTGTTTGATAAAAATTTAAGTAAATCTAAAGATAGTGAGATGACTTGGAGGTTTGGGCCCATTAATCACACTTTTAAAGTAAAACGAAAGGAAAATAGATAATTTGATGTTTCAATTTCGTTTACTATTCAATTTCCATTGTGTGTGATGCTTTTTTTCTTATGTTTTTTTGGTTATTTTTATTAGTGTTATGTAATTTATAAGCTCTATACTTTGATTTCACTTTGTTATGTAAACTCTATATTTTGGTTATGTAAACTATAAACTCTACTTTGTTATGTAAACTCTATATTTTTGGTCATTTTTGTTAGTGTTATGATTTAGAGAGTGCCTTTGTTATATAATCATCAACTTTTGTGTAATATGTAAATTAGAAACCTTTTTTAATAGTTCCCTTCCTTTTTCAGTTTTATTAATCGAATTTTGATCTTATGCATTTTCCAAATACATATATTAAAGAAGTGTACCAAATGGCCAAATGGTTGGGAAAGTTGCTTACTATGGATTAATGGCATCATGTTTTATATTATTTATAATGATGTAAAGTGCATTTGGATTGTTTTCAATTAAGTCATTAACTATTTTAAAAGTAGACTTTTATTATGTGGACCATTCAATTAGTTTGAAGTTGCTAATTTTTCTTCTTTATTTTTTTACTTTCAACATAATTCCTTCAGAAAGGCTACCAAAATGAATGGGTTTTTAGCTAATAGCTTGCAATGCCTTACAATAAAGGACTAAAGTTTTTATCCTTTTATTTTTAAGTCGCGTCCTTTGTTAGTTTTAATTTTTTATATAAGTTAATTTTTCAAAGCTATCTTAATTATTTTATATAAGTTAATTTTAATTTTAATTTTTATAGTGAAATTATAAGTTTAAAATAGTCATTAAAAATAATTTTTAATTGAAATTTATTTATATTTTTAATTTTTAATTTCTTATATTATAATTTTGAAGGGTATACCAGTTTAGGAAGTTTAATGTTTAACTAAAATAAAATATAGAAAGTTAATTTTTAGAAATGTTAATTTGATATTGTTAATCAAGATAATTTTAAATATTTCTCAGAAAGTTTACAAGGAAATCTATTTGTTAGGAAGTTCAAATTTCCATAAAGATTCACTTCCGATTTATGAACTAAACCACCATTAAAACTTTTAATAAGTATGGTGACCCTATAATTTTTATTACATTGCCCCTTGTGAAAATGAAAGAAAAAAACTCAAGTTTTTATACAAGTCTAAACACTTATAAAATTGGACCTATTTACATCAGTGAAAATAAAGTTAAAAAATAAGTATTTCATTATAATCTAAATATTTATCTTTACTATTTATTTTGGACCTATAAATAATTTTTTTTGAATTCATCACTGATCATAATTCATAAACATATTTTCTACTCATTAAAACTCTTAATAAGTATAATGACCCTATAATATTTCTTACAATGCCTTGTATGAAAGTGAAAGAAAAACTCAACTTTTATTCAAGTTTAAACACTAAATTAGAGCCATTTACATTAATGAACATAAATTTTAAAATTATATATTCTATTATAATCTAAATATTTATCTTAATACTTATTTAGCTCCTATAAGTAAATTTTTTTGGATTCATCACTAATCATGATTCATAAATCTATTTTTTGCCTATACCTAGAATGTGACACTATTGATCCTTTTAACCTTGTGAGGATATATATCACTTTAGCCATTAGCAATAAATACAATGATTCTATAAAAAAATTTTTGTAGAACAATTCAAGTAATTTCTTCTTTAATGTAAAAAATAATATAGTTATTTTGAAGGATAAAAATGGAGATCTATTTGTTCCTAATGATAATAATTTTAAGTAGTTCAACCAAGGCATATTTGTTTGTTGCATGGAATATCATGACAAATATATCACTTAACATTCATGCACTTAGGATATTTCATATTACTTTCATCTTTATTAATTGAGATGCTTGTTGTTACATTTCATTTTTTTGGTGATTTTAGACAAATTAAGTAGGGAATTTGCAAAGTGAGGAGGAATCAAATTTTAGTGGTAGAAGGATTTTGAAATTACTATTATTATTTTTATGAAGGATTATACGAGATGAGTATCACATTATTCGAAAGGCATAAAAGAAAAGGTTTAACTATTTTCTTTGGGAAGAATATTAAGACAAGCACATCATTTTCCAATCATTCACTCAAAATATATCATCCTTATTATCTGAGATGCTTTTGATTTCATTTCATTTTTAAGCAGTTTAACAAGGTTATATTTGTTTGTTGCATGGAATATTTAGATAAATATATCATTTAACAATCATTCACTCATGATATTTCATATTACTTAGAATATTTCATCTTCATTATTATGCTTCTTATTTCATTTCATTTTTCGGTGGTTTTAGACATATTGAGTGAGGAATTTGCAAAATTAAGGAAGCTTGAATCAAATTTTAGTGGTAAAAAGATTTTAAAGTCGTTAGTATTTCTTTTATGGAGGATTATACTAGGTGAGTATCATATTATTCAAAAAGTATCAAAGAAAATGTCTAAATTTTTTTAGATAAAATATTAAGACATCCATTTCATTTTACGACTATTCACTTTGGATATATCATCCTCATTATGCAAAATGCTTTTAATTTCATTTCATTTTTCAGTAATTTTGGTCATATTGAGTTGAGAATATGCATAAATGATCAATGGCAAAGGATTTTAAAATTGTTATTGTTTTAAGTTGTTAAATGTTTTTCTTTATAAAGATAAATGTGAGGTGAGTATCAGTTGCATTGATTCAATGATATCAAAGAAATGTTTTAATTATTTTCTTTAGGGTTGAATATCAAATAACTATATCACTTTACAATCATTCACTGACAATATTTCATCATCATTCGAGATGTTTTTAATTTCATATCATTTTTTAGTGATTTTGGACAAACAAAATTAAGGATTTGGATAAATGATGAGGTTTGAATCTATTTTTAATGCTAGTAGGATTTTAAAATTGTTATTATTATGAGTTGTTAGTATTTTTATTTATTTTTAATATAGATGATATAAGGTGAGTATTGATTGCATTAATATAAAGGCATCAAAGATAATGTTTTACTATTTTCTCTAGATTTTATAGTGGATGATATGGGTTGAGTTTGTAATGATCCAATGGCATCGAAGATAATATTTAGCTATTTTCTTTGAGGGGAATATCCGGATAACCATATCACACTTTATGGTTAGTTATTGGTAATATTTTATTCTCATCATCAAATACACTTATGATTTTATTTCATTTTTTTAGTAATTTTGGATAAAATGGGTTAGAAATTTGTATAAATGATAAAGCTTGAATCTAATTTTGCTACCTGGAGGATTTTGAAGTTATTATTTTTTTTAAGTTCTTAGTGTTGTTTTATGGAGTGTAATATAAGATAAGTTAAATATTTAACTATTTATTCACAATATTTTATTCACATCATTAAAGACACTTTTGATTTCATTTCATTTTTTCAGTGATTTTAGGCAAATGAGTTAGGAATCTATATAAATGATGAAGCTTGGATTAGTTTTGCTACTTAGAGGATTTTGTAAGTTATTATTGTTTTAAGTTCTTAATGTTCTTTTATAAAGTGCAATATAGGGTTAGTATCAATTGCATTAATTCAAAGGATATTAAGATAACCATATTACTTTACTGTCATTCATCATTTGCTCAAAATATTTCATCCATGTCATCTTATATACTTCTTATTTCATTTTATTTTTCAATGATTTTGCATAAATTATAATGGAAATTCACATGAATGATGAGGCTGGAATCTTGTTTTAATGGTAAGAGGATTTTGAGGTTATTATTTTAAGAAAAATATTTAACTATTCTCTTTGGACAGAATATCAAGACAAGCATATCACTTTATTATCATTTGCTTAGAATATGTCATCCTTATCATCCAAAATACTTCTTATTTCATTTCATTTTTCAATGATTTTAGATAGATTATATTAGGAATTCACATAAATGATGATGTTGGACTCAAGTTTTAGTGATAGGAAGAGTTTGAAGTTATTACTTTAAGAAAATATTTAACTATTCTCTTTTGGTGGAATATCAAGACAAATATATCATTTTATTATCATTTGCTCAGAATATTTCATCCTTGTCATCTAAGATACTTCTAATTTCATTTCATTTTTCAATGATTTTGGATAAATTATATTGGAAATTCATACAAATGATAAGGTTAGACTCTAGTTTTAGTGGTAGAAAGGTTTTAAAGTTGTTATTTAAGTTGTTAGATTTTTTTTATAAAGGATAATATGTTTTTGGGTATTTCATTTTTTATTGTTTGATGTATTGATTTGAATTAAGGTTTCAACTTTTGGCTATATAACTATTCTCTTTAGGTGGAATATTAAGACAACTATATCTCTTTATTGTCATTCACTTAGAATATCATCCTTATCATCCAAGATACTTCTTATTTCATTTTATTTTTCAATGATTTTGGACAAATTATATTTAGAATTCATACAAATAATGAGGTTGGACTCTAGTTTTAGCAGTAGGAAGATTTTGAAGTTGTTACTTAAGTTATTGTTAATATTTTTTTTTATGGAGGATGATATATTTTTGGGTATTTCTTTTTTTTGTTATTTGATATATTGATCTAAATTAAGATTTCAACATGGTTCAACAAAGATTGCTGATAGATGACTTGGATTTTGCTTCAAGGATTAAACTACTATTATATTTTATCGGTGTCTTTTTATAGATAGTGATCATGAAAGATTAAATGTTATTCTTGAAATCTTACATATTTTTTATTTGAGTACTACTATGTTACTTTATAGTCATAATATATTGAATGATTATATTTTGTTTTATGTTACTAAATTGCAATAGAATTAAGAGTTTTGTAATATTATAAAATAAAAAAATTATTTGTATGTATAAAATTTTTGTAATCAAACCTAAATTTAAATATTTATCTTGAATATTGAACTATCATTGTGTTCTTATATATGTGATATGTGATAGTCTCTTTTAAAAGTAAAATAAAATCTAATAACTTGCTTATATTAATTTTGTCAATTTAAAAAATAAATTTAAATTAATTCTATTAAATATTTATTTAAATCTTATTAATCAAAATAAAAAATTGTAATTATTTTATACTCATGGTAGATTAATATACATATTGTTATAGTCAATTTCTAAAGAAATCATTTGTCCAATTGTTCATATTTAATCAATTTATATGATTTATTTTAATTTATATAATAAATTTTCTACAGTTATATAGCATATTGAAATAATTTATATAATAATTTATGTCACATGTAGACCCTTTTTTCTTCCTTTAAATAAATCAATGAAGATAAATTTTTATATTAGCCAAAATTTTACAAAATAGGCTAACACAAGATAATTCTATATTTCTATAACCCTAACAGACTATAATATGCATGATTGCTTCAATTGTTGAGTTTCAATTTTTCATTACAAAAATAGTCATATTATTTTCTTTTCTTGTTACCACAAACTTAACTAGGAAAAATGCTCCTTTTCTTCATCTGCATTGACACTAATCACTACGAGGTTGTGATTCAATAAGATTATAGAATATTTTAAAGTTTCTTATCTAAATTCAAAATATGGTTATAAACATAGTAAGTGTTACCATAAGGCTATCAACAAGATTCTAGAATCTTTGAAAATTTCTTGCATATAATCAAAATATGAATGTAGATATAGTGATTTACCATAAAAAAAAAATACTAAGGAGCATTGAAATTCATGTATCTATGAACTATGTTTTTGCCTAAAGTGCAATGTTGTAGTCTCATCAAATGAGTTATCACTTCAATTCAATAGTTAATGTTAGTCACATCTACCTTAATTCATTAGGATAAGGGCAATTATGTATACAATGATAGACACAATGACTATCATTGCAAGGATGCCAACAGGATTTTGGACTCCTTGAAAGTTTCTTACATAAACTTAAAATATGAATGTAGACATGTGATTTATAATACAATTCTAGGAAGAATCTCATTCTTTATACGAAAGAATAGTTAGAAGTTATGCTCTATATATAGTATATTATATCTAATATATCTAATCTATTAGATTATTTTCTATATTTATAAATTTATGCATTTATGAATCATGTTTCTGTTCAAAATGTAATGTTATAGCCTCATTAAAGGAGTTGTCACTCCAATTCAATTGTGAACACATGAATTTCCCAATACATTTAGTGTATGATTGCTTCAACCTTAGTGGCTTCTTAAATGTTAATGACAAAGCTATAAGTTTTCTAGGATGCACAACGATAGAGTTTATTACGTCGCTGAAAAAATAATAGTTGCATTGGCCTTAATTCATTAGGAAAAGGGCAAATATATACTATGAGGTTAAGGCTAGATCTTATAAGGGAAGCAATATAATTAGAGGAGCAATTCACTTTTTAGATCAGGTGGAAGCTAAAAATACAATAGCATATTGTATCCATAATATTGCAGTTGTGACATCTACCACAATCATATCACAGGACAATTGTGATACTTCTCAATTTTTTGCATGGTGGTGAGTTATGGTTGCAACAATCATTATATAATATTGCATACGATATTATAGTCGTAACATACACAACAATTGCAATACACTTATATACAAATATTTTTGATAAAACAAAAGTTGTAAACTTTGATGATATTTTTACAAATAGGTTTTATTTAATATAATAAGGTATTATGCTAAATTAATAGAATTAATACACAATAATATAATTAACAGTGATGATATAATTTTTATTATATTTTTTGAGTTAAAAGAATATAGTATATCTTAATTATATTAATATTATAATTATTTAATTGATATAAATATGATAGCATATTTTATATGAATATTTTATAATTTAAAATTAAAAAATTTAAATTTAAATTATAAATTATTATTAATTAAATCTATGTTTTTATATATATATATTGCCAATGGCCTATGACCCATTATCAACAGAAACTGAGGTGATTCTCATTCGTTTGAGATCTGAAAAGCCATTGTTGAGCCAAAAACAATCCAAAACAGAAGAAGAAATAGTTGATTCTGATCGTGAGATTATCGAAATATCGACTTTGACTCTAGAGGAACTGGGTTCGATATAATAATACATATAATTTTTATATAAATATTAAAGATAAAATGATCATTCTTCAAGAGGAGAAAGATATGATCTTGTTGTTGAAATTAGCAATTTTGAGCAGGGTGGCAAAAAGTTAAGTATCAATTGCATTGATCCAAATGCATCCAAGAAAATGTTCAAATATTTTCTCAAGGCGGAACACGAAGATAGTTATGAGTTATCTTTCATTTACCCATGATAATACAGTTGTTGGTAATATTTCATCAACGCGGTCTTCATCTCATTTGCCGATGATGATTCCTTCTCGCTTCTTTGGTAATTCAGAACAGATTGAGTTGCAAGTTTGCATCTTCGATGAGCCTTGATACTAGATTTTGTGACAGGTAGATTTTAATGTTGTTAGTGTTGTTTTGTTGGGTTATAGCGTTTCGTTGGGAATTACATTTTTGTCGTATGATGTTTTTGAATTTGGGGTTAATAATAGTTGGCGTAAGAGGGTCTGGGTTTTGCGTGAAGGGATATATAATACATATATGCGTGCAATTGCATATGTTTTACCTTTGTATTTAGTTGATAGACCGACAGGTGAAGAGTATATTGTCGTTATTGGAATGCCATATTTCTTTTTGTATCAACGATACTGTGTTATTTATAATGCAGGGATAAAATGGTTAAATAATTTTATATTAAGATTTTATTTTAGAATTACTATATAGAAACAAGAACTGTGAGACGTAAGTTTCATTTATTTTATCGAAAAATATTTTCTATAAAAATATAATTATAAAATATTGAAATAAAGAGAAAATATTTTATTTGTTTAGTGTTAAATATAAAAAAATTAAAAAAATTAATTTTTTTCTTCCAAAAAGGAATATGTTTTTTTTATTTTTAAATTTTTATATATCATTTTTTTAGTTATCAATATAAATGACATATCATCTCTTTATTAATATATATACAAATGGTATTTTCTTGTGAAAAATATTTTCCGACAAAATAAATGTACAATTGCAACCTAATGTTAGGTTGTAGTTAGAACTTCAATCTTAAGAGTGTTAAAACTCAGATTGTGAGATTGTGCCTTAAAATGACATTAAAATCAATTATTTTTATTTTCAATTCAAAAGAGAAATCAAAATGAAACATGAATAATGTAGATGGTCACTTTTTGCTGGTTAAATCATAATTCTGTTTTTAATGGTCAATTGAATGGAGTGAAAATGAAAATAGAAATAAGAATCATTTTTAATGATCAATTGAATGGAGTGAAAATGATAACAGAAATAAGAATCAAATGATAATTTTATAATTATATTTAGTAGATGTAGAAATTAAAAAAAATTATTTTGGCTCTATTTATTTCTTGGATGAGATTTTTAGTAATATAAAATTTTATTTTTTATATTTAAATAAAGAAATACTATGTATATTTATACCTTCTAATTAAAAAATACTTAAAATCAGTATAATGTAAAAAAATGTATAAATCATTATTCACTATCTTAATATTTTATTATAATATTTCATATTTTATAGTAACATTTTCACGAAAAAATAATTTTTATCAAAATAAATAGAATATTGTTTTTATATATGAAACATCAAAATAAAGTAGAAATTAAATGGAAAAGAACTAGTTAGTTATTAGCAATATAAGCATATAATAAAAATAATATTTCTTATTAAATAATTTAATATAATAATAACATATAATATATAAATTAATTGAAAATTGTTATATTATAAATTTTTTAATAAATCAGGATTGATAACTTACACCTTCCCATAAAGGTCAGTGTCCGCCGCATTTCCAATTGGTCGATAAGACAACTTTCAGAGTTTCGAAGAGTGTAATATAAAGGATATCAAAATAAAGATTTTGTTAACAATAGCCTAAAGGTTATATATAAGAATTAATAAATATTTTTTATTTATTTTTATTTTAAATAATTTTATTATATAGTATTAATTAAAAATAATTATTTAAATATATTTAAAAATTAAATTATTAATTACTATTATCTATAAATTTTTTAAATTAAAAAAAAATAAGTGATCAGTATGTACTTATCCTTATACATAACCTATTAATGTTAATATTTGCCTTAAAATAATATGTTATAACATTAATTATTGGACAATTAGAGACTTTCTTTTCTTTATTATTCTCTCCTCTAATTGTGTTTCTTCACCGTAATTCTCTCGCTTTTTCATGGACACTGCATTTGTTCTGTTTTTTTTATTTTTAACACAATTTTTATAATTAATATAAATAAATTTTGTGGTATTAACTTCTTTTAGATTTCTAGTAGGAAAGAGAGAGACTAAAAAGTTAAGATTATTGAGAAAAATTTATTAAAATTCGACACATTAGCAAGATTATTATAATTCTTTTACCATTATAAAAAATTAATAATTTAAATTTTCATTTTACATTATCAAAATTTTCATATAACTAAAAATAGGTAAATGTTTTTCTTTCAGTGTTAGAAATAAAAATATCCCCATTTTTTTTATAACATTCTCCATCTTATTGTTAAATAAATTTATAAGTAATTTGATTCACATAAAAAAAAGTAAATTCCTGCAAGATATTGAATTTATTAAAAATTTTGTGTTTTTTTAGTTAAACTTTAAGTTTGCTAGAAAATATTATTAAAATAAATAATACACTTTTAAAATTGTAATTAAAAATAAGAAATATCAATAGATTTTAATTATCTAAACTATATTTCTAATATCTACTTTTATCATTTTTTTCAAATTAGTAATTTCTTATTTTTTAATTTTTTATAAAAATGTAAAATAAATTTATATAAAAAATTAAAATGTCTTATATGTATATTCTTAAATTATCTTAATATGAAATAATTTAAATGAAGAAAAATATTTTTTAAATAATCAATACAATAAATAAATAATTTTAACAAATTTATATAAAATAGATAAGAAACAAAAAGTTTTTTATTTTTATACGTGAATATTAAAATAATAAATAATAAAGATAATAAATAGTATACTATAATATATTAAATATAAAATAATTCTATTTAAAATTTATATTTATGATCTAATATTTAATATTCATTTTATTCATTATATAACCAATAAAATAATTATACTTATATTTTATAATTAATAAATCATATTTATGATTGATAAATTATATTTATTATAATTTTTAAATTATGAAGTTAAAAGACTAAAGTGATTATTAGTTAAATTCAGTAGGGAAAGTTTTTTATTTGAATTTATAAAAAAAATATGAGAAGTTCTTCCTATTGAAGAGGATATAGTAAGCAACTTCTTATGATTTGTGAGAAATAAAACCTCTTTCATTTTGATAGTTATTGACTAATTAAATGATTTGAGGAGAGTTTATTTCTAAAAAAGTTACACTTTCGTACTATTTTTATAAACCAAAGTAGAGGAAATTATATCTGTGATCAAAGAGAATTTTAGTGGAGTTTATTATTAATTGTTAAAGAATTAATATTATTGACAAATTATTTTAGTATCTTTTATATTACATTGTTTCATGAATTAAAGGTGATTTTTTAAATCAATTGAAAATGCAAACCATGCTAATGAAAGTGCAAAAGTTTACAATCTTCTATTATAAACATTATTATACATAAATAGATGAAATTATGTTGGTTTTCAACCAACATTTAAATGAGCATCATTATCATAAGTTTTGACATTGGTTATATGATTGATATTAAAAGGTTATTGGGTTCTTTTATTGAAAGCATTGATATTATTTCATCAGAAGGAATTTTACACAATAAAACAAGATATCAATTATTAAAAAAAATGCCAATTTTTATTGAGCATCTATTTTTTAAACTAAATAATAAATGTTAGTGGTTTTAAAAATTTAATATATAATGTCTTATATACCATGTTAGTGTTATTAAATAATTAATGTGGTATGATTCCCTAAAAAACTCTTATTCTCATTTGTACATTGTTTCTATTTTATATAATTTCTTAGTGGTTTTAAAAATTTGGCATATAATGTCTTATATATCATTTTAGTATCAATAAATAACTAATGGGGTATGATTCCCCAAAAAACTCTTATTCTCATTTGTACATTCTTTCTATTCTATATAATTTCTTAGAACACTTCCTACAATATCACTTCCAATTTTAAATGTACACTGAACCCCTGGATAAAAGAAAAACTAGCTTTAAAATACTTCAATATCAAATACATATACAATATCATAAATGAAACCAAAATTAACGTTTCACACTACAATATACAATTTCTTGTTACGTCTGCTATAAATTAAAATCTCTTATATATTGAAATTAATTAATTGTAATAAATTGATAAATTAAATGTGTTTTATGTGGAAATGACTAAATAAATGAAATAAATTATTAAATTAGGAAGGATTTGTGTTAAATACTTGATGAATTTATGACCAAAATTTATTTTAAAAAAATAAAAGGAGAAACATTATTAGAGGTTTTTCATAGATTTTTTAAAGTATGTATAATTTTTATATTATTTATTTATTTATACATATGATATAATTAATTTTATAAGTAAAATAAAAAATACAAACTAATTTAATAGCTTGGGCTTTGATTAATTTGACAGAGATGAGATAAAAAGTCATATCTAAGTTTATTTTATTTCATAGATTATAGATTTTAAATTTATAGATTAGGCTTAAAACAGACCTGGCTGATAGGGCCACGGGCCGTATGTGCGCAACAGCCCTTCAGTTGGATTGATTTTCTTTCAAAAATACTTTCAAAGAACGAAAGGAATATGGTCGTTGGATCACAAAACAATCCAACCATCACAATTGAGAAATGACTTGATCGTTAGAATTATTAGAAGCCCTAGTTCATACAGTGATACTCCATTTCACTTGCTATATAAACCCTAAAACAAGTGTTGACATTTGTTTTCTTCATTTCATTTCGAACATAATTGACGCAAACGGTGTTCAAAAGAAGAATTGAAATTTGAAAGGAATGGGGACTTGAGATTTTGCCATTGGGAAACGATTTGGCAAAGCGGATGACATTGATACAGACGGAGGAGGAGAGATGCGGAATGGTTCTCTCCGGGTTTTTCTATCTTCGGTGTTCTCTGGTCTTGTTTTTGGGATGGGTTTCGACGAGAGAAGCATCTAGATATGACTTCCAGAGTTGTTCTTTCTGATGGAATAATACCAGGCTTTGTTTGCACTTATTTATTGATTTTTGGTTCTTCGTTAACTTTATGCCTTTTCAATTCCATCTGTGACGTGGGTCTTGGTTTTATTATTATTTTGCTTGTTTCTCTGACTATTAAATTGAAATACTGGAAACTTATAAGGAATCAATTCTTTTTTTAAGTATATGGAGATATTTGTGTAAATTTACTTGTGATTATTCATAATTTGATTTGATTGTGGGCTTTACTTCAATCTTTTATAGAAAAAAAAGGTTTCTTTGATTATGTCGACTACGATGTCAGCAAGATCAGAAAATTCAAATAACTCTTGAATTTGTCTAAATCTGATTCCAGTTTTTTTTTTTTTTGGAATTTTATGAAACTTTCATCCTGATGCAAAATTAATTTTTTATTTATGTTTATGGAGATATCTGTCTAAATTTACTTACGACTATTTGCAGTTTAGTTTTGGGTTTTACTTTAATCTTTTATAGAAAAAAAGTTTCATAGAATATGTGACTTTGATGTTGGGAAGATCAAAAGATTCAAATAGTTTTTGAATTTGTGTGAATTTGATTCCAATTATTTTCTTTTTTGGAATTTAATGAAATCTTCCTCTTGAGTGTGCATCTAGATCAGTTTTTCTTGTTCTTTGAATGATTTCTTGTGAACCAGCATAATTGCTGGTGCGTCCTCTTTTGCAACTGATGCTGTAACATCTTTGTTGTTAAGTGAGAACAAGCAAAAGAATGTAGCAAGAGAAGGAAGCAACAAATATCTATCAAAGGATATTGGCTAGAGAAGCTAAGATTTTGTCTGCAGCCAAAACATGAAGTTATATTCATTAGCTCTGATGATGAATATGAGGAAAAAGTTGTTGCAAGAAGAAAGGCAAAAGAAAAACCCTCGAGGAAAAATTATCAAGAAGACCTTTAGTTAATCTTTACTCTTAGAAGCAAGGTTGCTTTAAATTTCTTTTGTATAAGTTCATTAATTATCAAGTGAACTTTTTATATTTATAGATAATAGAGGTACTTTTTTGTTGTCTAATAATATCGACAATATATTCCAAGTTACCTGTGGATTTGCTAATAAATCAAAGGATTCGGTTGAAGACATTGATACTGATAATAATGAGAGTGAATTGGCAATAGTTACTTACCTTGTTAACATCTACAGTTTCTACTAGCTCACAGATGTAATACTTTACTTTTTTTTCCTTCCCTATCTCACTCTCTTTCCATCTCTCCCATTCTAATTTTGATTGAAAATTGTAGCATGGGATAAGAGCTACGTACATGATTGCATGGGTTCACAAACATATATTAATGTCAAGATAAGATCAATCCTTATACATTAGCTAATAAGATGTGCATCCAAAGTTTGAGCTAATGCTAGCAATTTTGTATCTAATAATGAATGTTGTTGATAGGGTTCTTTTCCATGAAGGTTGTGACTAGGAAGGGATGTCAACTAGTTAGCATCAACTCAATACTAATAGCTTAGCCTGTAAATGTGAGTAGATATGGCCATTGGAGTCACATTTTTTTTCCTTTTTTAAGCGTCAGCAATTCTTTAGTTTGGATTCCCCCCTAAATTTGCCTTATTTTCTCATATTTATATTAGGTCTTACTATGCTAAATTATGTTATGTGTTTGAATTATACAAATTAGTGACTTTGTCTGCAGTGGCATATTAGACAATTTCTACCTTAGTGAAGAGGTTTTAGTTATGGAGGAATCAATCTTTGGTAAACTTAAAGGGTTTTTAACCATTTCCACACCATATATGTTCCTCGTGTTGTATATCAAAGCCTTAATTCCCTTGGATAAGGAGTAGTGGTTCATCTTAATGGCTTTAAGAAATTTTATCATGTCCAGATTGACAAGTTCTTTTCTAATTAGATAAAGCTATGGTTCATCTTAATGGCCTTAACATATTTTCGCTTGTGTTCAGTTTGACAAGTTCTTTCCTAATTAAATAAATTTTTTGTTAATTAGATGGAGGATGAAGTTTTCCTTGCTGAATTTAGTCTGATGCACTACACGACTATCATTTTGTATTGTCTTTCTATGATTACTGCATCTGCTATGTATGCAGCATGCTATGAATTTTACAAAAGCCTTTTCTGGATACAGACTCTAAAGCACTTCACAGGCTATGCTGAGGATCAATCAATCAATATTATTACCATTTAAGAGGAAGTAAAACAGAGACCCTTAACATCTACATGCTCTTTTCCTCTATAGGGATGCAAGTGGCAGGTAAAGACCAGTTCTGTTAGAGGTCTTGAATTTCATACTTGCACTTTCTCCATTCTGCAGCAAATATGGCAATTAGATGCCTTATCAATAAGTTGTGAGCAACATTGAAAATGGACTATTGTTATCTTTTGGAAGTCATCCTAGTTGCACAGTGGCTTTCCATGTAGGAGATATGTCCACTCTAAGCTCTTTCTTTTTGCTAGAATTTTTGAATAAATGGTACATGGTGCTTCTTCCTTAGCAAAAAATATTATATGCAAAAATGGTAATCCCTAAAATTGGGGCTTCCAGGTTTTCAGCCATTGTTCATGCAATTCACTTTTGAATTTGTCATGTCTTTTTCTCCTTTTCTATGGTTACTTTTCTAACTTAAGAATGTCTTATAGTACTGACAATTTTCAAATTACGCTGGATTCTTTTCCAGTTTTAGCTTTGCATACTCTAATTTTCCAATTCTTTGCATTATTCCCACTTTTCCCTTAATTATTTTGCTTTGTGATAGGTATTCAAATTTCAATACCTTTTTAGTTTAGCAGAGCTAGCTATTTTTTCTATGTGCTTCTTCTACTAGTAGGTCTTCAATCTACTTATATTTGCCCTTTAATTTTTTGAAACTACTTCATTATCTTACCATATTTTTTCTTCTTATTTGCTCTCTAAAATAGTGTATAACTGGTATATTTCTTTTTTTACAGGCTTTTGTCAAGACTATATCTTATTATTGTCTTATACTTATAATTGTGGTTACTTAACTCTCCTAACTATTTTTACTATTTTTCTTTTTGATTTACTGATTCTTCTTGCTTGGTTATAGCAAAGAAAATGTCCTCTCATATATCAATTTATGTGCCTTGTAATTTTCACTTGTGCCTAAGTTGTTCATAAGAATGCCTGAAAGAACTAACATTACTATGATTATTTTACTTCTATCGATTATGTTGTTTCCAAATTGTATGCAGATATAATTTTAAGATTTAAGCTATTCTTAATATTGTATAATAAATTTTCTGTTAGTTTAAAACACCTTGAACAATTAGTTTAGCTTAAATGTGTCATATGGCTAAAAGAACCTAATTAATGTGTCTTTAGTGTAGCAATCCCTCATAGCAATATTAATTAAATTCTTGGTTAAACTTCTATTTTTAGTGTATGTCTTATGTTAACTTTTGTTCATTTCTTAATTTAAAATTATCATCTATCCTTAGTCATAAGAAACTATTGTTTGTACTATGAGCAAAAAATTTTCAGGGAAACAAGTACAAGAGAGCTAAAATTTTTACTTTAATTTGTTCCATTTAAAAGGAATTTACCATATCCTTGATCTTTGATTTTCATTTGATTTGAAATTTTTTTTTATATGTAATAAATAGTTAATCTTTGGATTTATGCCAAAAAGGTCTACAACAGAGGCTATTTATCTTCTACGAGGGTTAATAGAAAGGTATCGAAATAAAGAAAGAGATTTACATATGGTTTTCATTGACTTATAAAAAGCTTATGATTGGGTACCAAAAGAAGTGTTGTGGAAGGCTTTGGAGAAGAAAGGAGTTCATGTCGCATATATTCGGGCTATATAGAACATGTACGATGGAATAACTACAAGTGTAAGAACTCCTGAAGGAGAAACAAAGGACTTCATTATAAGGATAGGTCTACATTAGGGTTCGGCTTTGAGTCCTTACTTGTTTAATCTAATCTTAGATGTTCTTACGAGGGACATACAGGAGAATACCCCTAAATGTATGCTATTTGCGAATGATATAGTCTTGATTAAGGAATTGCAAGAAGAGGTTAATTATAAATTAGAGCTTTGGAGACAGGTATTAGAATCAAAAGGTTTGCACTTGAGTAGGAGTAAGATGGAGTATATGCATTGCAAGTTTAACAAGAAGCAGGATAGAAATGATTTAGAGATAAAAATTAGAAATCACATCATACCGTAAATATCTAAATTTAAGTACTTGGAATTTTTTTTACAAAGCGATGGGGAAATTGATGGAGATGTTACACACAAGATACAAGCTAGATGGTTAAAATGGAGAAAGGCATCTTGAATGATTTGTGACCGTAACGTACTTACTAAACTCAAAGAGAAGTTTTATCGAACTGCTATACGACCAGCTATGCTTTATGATAGTGAATGCTGGGCTCTAAAGGGACAATAAGAGCAAAAAATGGGGGTAGCAGAAATGAGAATATTAAGATGGCTATGTAGTTATACAAGAAAGGATAAGATAAGAAATAATTGTATACGAGGGCATATTGGCATGATACCTATTGAGGAGAAAGATGACAAAAAATCGGTTAAGGTGGTTTGGCCATGTGCAAAGAGGGTTATTGGAAGCACCAGTGAGAAGAGTTGATCACATGGTCTTTAACTTTGTGAAAAAGTGCAGAGGGAGGCCAAAGAGGACATTAAAGGAAGTTATAAAAAGGGATCTCTTGGTGAATAATATCATCGAAGACTTGGCTTTTGATAAAGCCCAATGGCATTGTACAATCCATGTAACCAACCCCACTTAGTGGGATAAGGCTTTGTTGTTGTTGTTGTTATAACAAATAGTTAATTTGTTGTAAGAGTTTTTGTTTAATAAGAAAATCTGCTTCCTTCCTATATTAGTCTTATGCTAGACAATTAAAACAATCCCTATTCCTTCTCGTGTTCATGACTTTCAATGTCTATTTCTCTCATTCAAATTTCAAATTGTATCATCACTCTTTTTCCATGGAAAATAGCAGACACTTAGTTTCATGATATCATGCTTGATGGGATGAAAAAGTTATATTTAGTTTAATTCATGCAATAAATGGCCAAACATTTTAAGATTTATTAATGTTGTTTATGCTCTCTCTCTCTCTCTCTCTCTCTCTATATATATATATATATATATATATATATATATAAAGCACATAACTAACAAATGGTTAGGGTTCATCTCTGTATATGGGAGTATGCATTTTTGCTAATTTTATTTATTTTCATCCTTCTGGTGAACATCTTTCTTTAATATAAGTTCGTAGGTTTTCATTCTTATTTGATGAAATTTCACTAAATTTGAAGATGGTGAGATGGCTTGCAGGTTGGTGGCCATTGATCACACTTATGGGGTAAAAGGAAGTTGGAAATGGATAATTGTTTATGGAGAACACAAGATAGTTACATTTGTTATTTCAATTTCCATTATGTATGATGTAATTTAAGAACAGGGGCATAGGCATTCCAATTGTATGTATATACATATATATTTTTTTGATGCTGGTTATTTTTTTAATCATTTTTGTTAGTGTTATGCACATACTCTATACTATGCATATTTTAATATGATCTAGAAAGTACTTTTTTTATATAGTCATCAAGTTTTGTGTTATATGGTTCTTTTTTCTTTTCAACTTTATTTAATAAGAAATTTTGATCTTATGTTATGCATTTCCCACATATATATATTAAAGACCTTCAAACAATTATGTTTCTGTTGAAATCACTAATGAGATTATTAAGCATGATGACATATCTGTAGACAATAATTCAATATGCAATTCAAAGAATAACATCAGTGTTAATTGCATGGATGGTCATGGTGGATGACAACAAGCATAAATGCCATAGCTCATGTTTCAACTCACAAAGCATTAAGGAATTAAGTTTAGCTTTTAAGACATCATTGAAGAATTAAGTTCAGCTTCTAAGACATTAGAATTGTTAGCAACAAATCCTCTAAGACCACAAAAACTATATGTGTGTTAAGTTAAATTATGAAGCACATAAGATGTTAAAAATGTCACGTAGCTTGGATGATATCACTGAATCTATGGCAAGTGATTTCTTAAACATGCTAGATCTGGAGAGTGGTTCATTTAACTCAAATATTGATGTTTATTAGTAGTTTGCTAGAGAATAGCTTTGTAAGATAATTTGAGAAAGAACCTCTAACTTTTGATGACTTCATTATCAATTTTGATGCAAATAGTGATGAACTGGAGTTTGGCCATCAACATGGATTTAGTTCCATTGATTGTGCTTTGGATCCTAATTTGTATTTCATTATTCAGGACATTGAAAAGGATCATGCAAGGGCAAGTAAATCATTAACAAATAGAAGGAGGGCTAAAGTCATTGAAGATCTAGAGAATGAGGCTTTGATACAGCAATGGGGTTTAGATGAAAGGGATTTCCAAAACCTACAACAAACTCTTTGGTGGGTTTGGAAGTCCAATTGAGCTAGCCTATATAGAATTACCTATGCTACCTTCAATTGGACCTGGACTTAGTTCATTTGTTCAAACCAAAGATAAAGGCCTTTTAAGGTCAAGAGTCCTTTCTTTCTTTAGAAATGTCGAGAATTGAGGAAGCTTAGTTATTCAAGCATCTAGTCTAGCTGTTTTACCTGTAAAAATGGGTAATGATGTAATGGAGATATTATTGCATGCGACTTTCTAGTTTATCTGAGGTTAAGGAGCTATGTGATCATATAAATAAATTAATGCCTTTGAAGGATATTACTAGAAAATCGAGATAAAATATGTTATGGAATGCTACAGCCAGTATGGTGAGTCCTGGAAAGTTAGTAAGCATGTTAATGGCATTATTTGTGAAGTGGATTTTCTCTTCCCTTCAACTTCTATTTCATATTCCATTTTCATTATTAATTCTATTGTCAGTAGGGCTTATGGTAGCAGAAATTATTTTTTGGATGGGATTCAAACTGTACCTAGAAGGAGCTTGAAGAATTTGGAAATGTTTGGAGATATAGGCAACTTCAAGTTAAATTAAACTAGATATAATGATGGGCCTAGGCTGTGTCTTTGGAAGATGTATCTCCTATGACAATTAATAAGATTGAATCTTATTCAATAGAAGAACTAAGAATGCAATCTGATATGTTATAGGAGGCACCATTCATACTTTCTTCCCAAATGTACCATATCTATCCCTGAAGGTAAAATAGTCAATTCAAGTTATGAGTTGCCAAGTTACTATGAGAAGATAATAACATATCGGCAATGACATTGATGATAAGAATTTAGAGCAAATACTGAATATCCTCAAAGTTCATCATCCTAATTTTAAGGATTTAAAAATCTTATAAACATGGCTATAACCTATATAACACGTGGTGGGAAGCATGGGTTATTGGGGAACCACCTCACAGTGGCTTTTGTAAAGCAACCTAGAGATCCCGTCAGGAATTATGAACTAATTAATGCTCCAATGCTTGTTCTAACTCAAGTAGAAAGTGTTTTTATGAACATGCAATAGAGCAAGACTTTGATATAATGTTTGAAAGAATGCAGAGCAAAACACTACCTTGTCAGATGAAGAATATAGATAATGCAAATAAAGGCACCTCTGACTTCAGATTTAAAATCACTAGGATTCATCTTGTTGGTGTCAATACAAAACTTGGAAAAAAGCTGCTTTGGTGCACAATAACTCAGCAACAGTTTGGATTTTGATGGTTGCTTGCCAATCGCATCGGTAAGAAAGCTAAACATTCATCCTTAAAATTAAAAGCAATAAAGTAAGATTATCCTCTGTTCTCTAAAAAGTTGTAGGAAGAAGGATATACCATGTAGCATTTCTACTACTGTTAATGCCATGAGAACTGATGGACTTAATCTGGCAGTCATGTTTGTTAAGCTCTCCTATCCAATTTTGGAAGCTTTTTTCTATCTAGATAGTCATTAATACACTATCTAGGAAGTTACCCGAGATAATTATAGTGCTAAAAATTTTCAAATTGCTCTATATTCTTTTCTAGTTTTAGCTCTGCATACTTGAATTTTTCAAAATTTTGAAATGTTTTTGCTTTTCCATCAATTTTTCTACTCTATGATACATATTCAAATTTCAATAGCATTTGGTTTAACTAGAGCTAACTATTTTTTTCTCTTTTCAATGTGCTTCTAGTAGTAGGTCTTCAATTTACTCATCTGTAACCTTTATTTTCTGAAACTATTTCATTATTTTACTATATTTTTTCTTCCTATTTGCTCTCTTAAATAATGCACATCTGGTGTACTTTTTTCTTTGCAGTTTCATTACGAGACTATATCTTATAGCCTTCTGCTCATCAGTGTGGTTACTTACTTTCCTCACTATTTCTTTTGTTCTTCTTTTTGATTTATTGATTCTTCTTGCTTGGTTACAACTGAGAAAATTTCCTCTCGCACATCAATCATTTCTTATAATCTTCACTTATGCCCAAGCTATTCATAATAATGTTTGAAAGAACTAAGATTGTGATTATTTTCTCTTCTATTAGTTGTGTTGCTTTCAAAATCTACTTAGATATAATTTTGATGTCTAAGTTGTTCTTCATTAATGTGATTTCATTCACTTCATTGATCTATTAGTTTAAAACACTTTGAACAATTAGTAAGCTTGTATGTGTCATATTATTAAAGGAATCTAATTAATCTTTAGTGTAACAATCCTTCATAACAATGATATTTAAATTCTTGGTTAAACTTTTATTTTGATCAAAACTTGTGTGTCCCATGTCAACTTTTATTCATTTTCTGTAGTTTAAAATTGTCATCTATACTAGTCACAAGAAACTATTGTTTGTACTATGAGTAAAATTCTTTTAGGGAATAATAAAGGAGCTAAAAATTTTAATTAACTTTGTTCCATATAGAAGGAGTTTACTAAAATCCATGACCTTTGATTTTGTTTTCATTTATAAATTTCTTAATATTTGACCTATTACATAAGAGTTTTTTTGGATAAGAAATTCTATTTCATTCATATATTAGTTTTATCCTAAATAGTAGTAAAAATAATCTCGATTCCTTCTTGTGTTCATTTGTCTTTCACTATCTGCTTTTGTTGTTCAAATTTCAAATTGCACCTTATCACTCTCTTTCCATAGGAAGGAATAGATACTTAATTTCATGATGTCATGCTTGATGTTATGAAAAAGTTGTATTTAGTTTAATTCATGCTTTAAGTGGCTAAACATTTTAAGATTTATCATAAATTCATTTATGCCATTTGTGAGTTATATATACAAGGCTCAATTTATTAGGGATTCATCCTTGCATATAGGAGTTTGCCTATTTTAGTTATCTATTTTCATCTTTTTGGTGAACATCCTTCTTGAATGCAAGTTATTTTATTTTCATTCTTATTTGTTGTTTGATAAAAATTTAAGTAAATTTGAAAATGATAGGGATGATTTACAGGTTTGTACCCATTAATCACACTTATGGGGTAAAAGGATATGGGAATAGATAATTTGATGTTTCAATTTCATTTATTGTTTTAGTTTCTATTATGCATAATGCTTTTTTTATGGATATTTTTGTTAGTGTTGTGTAATCTGTAAACTTTATACTTTGCATTATAATCTTTTATTATAATTTAGAGAGCACTTTTATTATATAATCATCAAATTTTATGTAATTAGTAAATTAGAAAACTTTTGTTATAGTTCCCTTCCTTTTGCAACTTTATTCATCAAATTTTAATCTTATGTATTTTCAAATACATATATCACCAAATGGCTAAATGGCTAAGAAAGTTGCTTATTGTGGATTAGTAGCATCATGCTTTATATTATTTATAGTGATGCAAGGTGCATTTGGATTGCTTTCAATTGAGTCATTAACCATTTTATAAATGAACTTTCATTATATGGATCTTTTAATTAGTTTGATGTTGCTCATTCTAATTTTTCTTCTTTGTACATATTTTTTACTTTCAACATAATTCCTTTAGACAGACTGCTGAAAGGAATGGGTTTTCAACCAGTAGCTTGCAAGGCCTTACAACAAAGTAATGAGGTGTTTTTTTTTCCTTCTATTTCCAACTCATGTCCTTTGTTACTTTTTTTAATGGAATATTAATATTAATTTTAATTTATTATATAATTTCATTTTTAATTTTAATTTTTATAGTGAAATTATAAGTTTAAATAGTCATTAAAAATAATTATTTTAGTTAAAATTTATTAATATTTTTAATTTTTAATTTCTTATATTATAATTTTGAAAAGTTATATTAATTTCTTATATTAATGACATTTTTGGGAAGTTTAAAATCTAACCAAAATAAAATATAGAAAGTTAATTTTCAAAAGTGTTAATTCTATGTTATTAATCAAAATAAATTTGAACACTTTTAAAAAGCTTATAAAGAAATTTATTTGTTGGGAAGTTCAACTTTCTATGACGATTTATTTCCAATTTATGAACTAAACCACCCATTAAAACTTTTAATGAGTATGATGACCCTTTAATTTTTATTACATTGCCCTCCTATAAAAGTGGGAGGAAAAAACTCAACTTTTAGACGAGTCTAAACATTTAAAAAATTGGATGCATTTACATTATTGAAAATAAAGTTAAAAAATACTACTTATTTTGCTCCCATAAATAAAATTTTCTAGATTCATCACTAATCATGATTCATAGACTTCTCTTTGTGATTCATAAACATATTATCTACTTGTTAAAACTTTTAATAAGTATAATAGTCCTATAATTTTTCTTACATTGCCTTGTATGAAAGTGAAAAAAAAAAACTCAACTTTTATACAAGTCTAAATCTAAAGTGGACCTATTTACATTATTAACATAAATTTAAAGAATAAATATTTGATTATGATCTAAATATTTATCTTAATACTTATTTTTCTCCCATAAATAAAATTCTTTGAATTCATCATCGATTATGGTTCATAAATCTATTTTTTACTTGTATCTAGAATGTGACGCTACCAAGGATAAATATCCTCACTTCGGCGATCACTTTAGCAATAAATACAATGATTCTACAAAATATTTTTGGTAGAACAATTTAAGCAATTTCTTCTTAAATGTCAGAGATAATATAGTCATTTTAAAGAGAAAAATGGAGATTTATTTGTTGCTAATGATAATAATTTTATGTAGTTTGACAAGGATATATTTGTTTAGTGCATGGAATATCAAGATAGACATATCACTTAAAAATCATTCACTCATGATATCTCATATGATTTTCATCTTCATTAACTAAGATGCTTCATATTTCATTTCATTTTTCTTTGGTGAGTTAGGAATTTGTAAAACTAAAGAGGCTTGAATCAAATTTTAGTAGTAGAAGGATTTTAAAGTTATTAGTTTTATACAAGATAAGTATCACATTATTCAAAAGGCATAAAAAAAAAGGCTTAACTATTTTCTTTGGGCACAATATTAAGACAAGCATATTATTTTCCAACTATTCACTCAGAATATATCTTCTTCATTATTCGAGATACTTTCGATTTCATTTCATTTTTGAATAGTTTGACAAGGATATATTTGTTTGTTGCATGGAATATCAAGACAAATATATCATTTAACAATCATTCACTCATGATATTTCATATTACCTAGAATATTTCATCTTCATTATTTGAGATATTTCTTATTTCATTTCACTTTTCACTGGTTTTAGACAAATTGGGTTAGGAATCTACAAAATTGAGGAGGCTTAAATCAAATTTTAGTGGCAAGAGGATTTTGAAGTTGTTAGTATTTTTTTTTAATGAAGTATTATATAAGGTAAGTATCACATTATTCAAAAGGCATCAAAGAAAATGTTTAACTTTTATTTTTTGGGTAAAATATCAAGACATTATTCACTCAAAATATATCATCCTTATTATTTGAGATGCTTCTAATTTCATTTCATTTTTCAATGATTTTAGTTATATGAAATTGAGAATATGCATAAATGATGAGTGGTAAAAGATTTTAAAGTTGATATTGTTTTGAGTTGTTAAGAGTTTTTCTTTATAGAGAATGATATGGGGTGAGTATTAGTTGCATTAATTCAATGGTATCAAAGAAATGTTTTAACTATTTTCTCTAGGTTGAATATTAGATAACCATACCACTTTACAATCATTCACTAGCAATATTTCATCATCATTTGAGATGCTTTTAATTTCATATCATTTTTTTAATGATTTGGGATAGATTAAGTTAAGGACCTAGATAAATCAAGGGTGGCAATTTGGGTCAAATAGGTTAGCCATCTAACTTATTTAATAATTTTAATTGATAAATTTTATATTGTAAAAGTATTTATTAAATTTAATTACTTACTATTTTTTATAAAAAATATTTTTAATTATTAATAAAATATTATTTTAAAATTTTATTATTATTTTATTAAAATAATAATTTTATATTTTATTAAATGTACTTATTTATAATTAAATTATTAATTATTTCTCAAATAAATTTTTTAAAAATTTAAAATAAATTATTATATGGGTATGCGTGTCAATTTAAACTTGAATAAATGTGTCGTATTAGAAATTGTCACCCTCAGAATAAATTATGAGGCTTGAATCTAGTTTTAATACTAGGATTTTCAAGCTATTATTATTGTGAGTTATTAGTATTTTATTTATTTATTTATTTATCTTTAATGGTGGATGATATAAGGTGAGTATCAGTTGTATTGATATGAAAGCATCAAAGATAATGTTTAATTATTTTCTCTAGATTTCAAGATGGATGATATAGGGTAAGTTTATATTGATCTAATGGCATAAAAGATAATATTTAACTATTTTCTTTAGGTAAAATATCAGGAAAACTATATCACTTTATGATTATTTATTCATAATATTTTGTTTTCATTAGTAAAGACACTTTTGATTTTGTGATTTTTGATAGAATGAGTTAAGAATTTACATAAATGATGAAGTTTGAATCTAGTTTTACTACCTAGAGGATTTTGAAGTAATTATTTTTTTAAGTTCTTAGCATTCTTTTAGAGATTACGATATGTAGTGAGTATCAATTGCATTAATTCAAAAGTATCAAAGTAAATATTTAACTATTTTCTTTAGATGAAATATTAGGACAACGATATTACTTTACTGTCATCTGCTCAGAATATTTCATCCTTATCATCCAAGATATTTCTAATTTCATTTTATTTTTAATGATTTTGGACAAACTATATTAGGAATTCATATAAATGATGAGGCTAGACTTTAGTTTTAGTAACAACCATATTACTTTATTATCATTCTCTCAAAATATTTCTTCCTTATCATCCAAGATACTTCTTATTTCATTTCATTTTTCACTGATTTTGGACAAATTATATTGGAAATTCACATAAATGATGAGGTTGGACTTTAGCTTTAGTGGTAGGAAGATTTTGAAGTTGTTACTTTAAGAAAATATTTAACTATTTTCCTTGGGTGGAATATCAAGACAACCATATCACTGTACTATTGTTCATTTAGAATATTTCATCATTTGTCATCCAAGATACTTGTTATTTCATTTCATTTTTCAATGATTTTGGACAAATTATATTGAGAATTCACACAAATGATGAGATTGGACTCTAGTTTTAGTGATAGAAAGATTTTGAAGTTGTTACTTAAGTTGTTAGTGTTTTTTTTTCTTTTATGAGGATGATATATCTTTAGGTATTTCATTTTTTGTTATTTGATGTATGGATTTGAAATAAGATTTCAACTTAGTTCAACCAAGATTGTTCATAGATGACTTGGAATTTGCTTTAAGGGTTAAACTACTAATAAGCATGTATTATATTTTATTAGTGTTTTTTTAAGTGAATAGTGATTATGAAAGATTAAATGTTATTCTTAAAATCTTACATATTTTTTATTTGAATATGACTATAATGCTTTATAATCATAATAAATTTAATGATTATATTTTGTTTTATTTTGTTGAATTGCAATAGAATTTGTTTCATCCTTATCATCTAATATACTTCTTATTTCATTTCATTTTTCAATAATTTTTGGATAGATTATATTGGAAATTCACATAAATGATGAGGTTGAAATCTAATTTTAGTAGTAGGAAGATTTTGAAGTTATTATTTTAAGAAAATATTTAACTATTTTCTTTGAGCAGAGTATCATGGTAACTATATCACTTTATTATCATTTGCTCAGAATATTTCATTATTATCATCTAAGATGCTTCTTATTTCTTTTCATTTTTCAATAATTTGAGACAAATAATATTGGGAATTCACACAAATGGTGAGGATGGACTCTATGTTAGTGGTAAGAAGATTTTGAAATTATTAATATTTTTCTATGAAGGATGATATGTTTTTGGATATTTCATTTTTTATTATTGATGTATTGATTTGAATTAATATTTCAAATTGGTTTAACAAAGATTGTTGATAGATGACTTGAATTTTACTTCAGGGGTTAAACTAATAATAAGTATGTATTACATTTTATTGGTATCTTTTTGAGTGGATAATGATTACGAAAGATTATCATATTACTTTATAATCATAATAATTAAATTCTATATTATTTTATTGAATTGCAATAGAATTAAGATTTCAACTTGGTTCAACATAAATTGCTAATAGATGACTTGGATTTTGCTTCAAAGGTTAAACTAATAATAAGTGTGTATTTTATATTTTATCGGTGTCTTTTTAAGTGGATGGTGATCATGAAAGATTAAATGTTATTCTTGAAATGTTACATATTTTTTATTTGAATATGACTATAATGCTTTATAATCATAATAAATTTAATGATTATATTTTGTTGAATTGCAACAAAATTAAAAGTTTTATAATATTATAAAATAAAAAATATTTTATAAAATTTTTGTAATCTAACCTAAATTTAAATATTTATTTTAAATATTGAACTACTATTGTATTTTTATGTATGTAATATGCGATAATATTAGTTTAAAAAATAAAATAAAATCTAATAACTTACTTTATTAATCAAAATAAAAAATTATAATTATTTTATACCGATAATAGAATAATATAAGTATCATTATAGCCAATTTCTAAAGAAATCATTTGTCCATTTTTACATATTTAATCAATTTATGTAATTTATTTTAATTTATATAATAAATTTTCTATAGTTGCATAGTATTTTGAAATATTTTATATAATAATTTAATTTAATTTTTTTTAAACTCTAAGCATAAAACAAAACCTCTTTTGTCATTCTTAATAAAGTAAATATACTTTAATTCTTTTTCAAATTTTATTTTACAATGTTTAATAGTGTAAAATAATAATATTTTTACTACAATTTTTCTCCAAACATATTATTGAATCTATAATTTATAATTTAACCCTTATTGTTTTATTTAATGTAATTACATCTTAAAAGTTTAAATAGTTTTTAATTAGGTCTAGCTGTCAATTTTTATTAAATAAAACATGAACTAGATTAGAAATCAATGACAATTCTATTTTTTTTTCCATTTTCCATTAATGATTTTAAGTGGAAAAAAACCTTTTAAAAAGTTTTTATGTCACATGTAGACTTCTTTAAATAAATCAATGAAGATAATTTTTTATATTAGCCAAAATTTTACAAAATAGCTCTATATTTTTGTGAAGCTAACAGACCATAATGATTTATGATAAAAGAAACATTAAGGAATAGAAAAATTCATGCATCTATCAATCATGTTTCTATCCAAAATATAATGTTGTAACCTCATCAAAGGAGCTATCACTCCAATTCAATAATAGATTTCTCGATATATTTAGTATATGATTGCTTCAATCTCGATGGCTTCTTAAATGTTAATGACAAAGTTGTAAGTTTTCTAGAGCACACAATGATAGGGTTTAATACATCATTCAAAATGTAAAGAATTCAAATAATATTAGTAGGATTTTCCCTAGTTCATTACGACAATGACAAATATATATACTTTGAGGTTAAGGTTAGATCTCATACGAGAAACAATATAATTAGAGGAGCAATTCACTTTTTGGATCAGATGGAACTTGAAAATACAACCTTATCCATGAAGACACTAAAAGATTGCTCCCAGTGGTATAGATTTAAATGGTCAACCATAACACATATTAAGTCTGCAATATTGGGGTTGCAACACTTCCACAATCATATCACTTGACAACTGTGATACTTTTCAAAATTTTATGCATAGCAGTGAGTTACAGTTGCAACAATCATAATATAATATTGCATATTGTATTATAGTTGTAACATACACAATAATTGCAATACAATTATATGCAAAATTTTCTAATAAAAAAAGTTGTAAATTTTGATATTTTATTTTACAAATAGGTTTTATTTAATATAATATGATATTATGCTAAATCAATAGAATTAATATAAAATAATATAATTAACAGTGATTATATAATTTATATTATATTTTGTGACTATGAAATAAAATTGTATCGTAATTGCCCAATTTCACACTTTTTTTTTTTTGGCTTTTGTAACACCCACAATTACAAAAGACATAATGCAACAACAACCATAACTATAATTTAGAACAATGTCGAAAATTACATTATAATTTCAAAGCTCAGTGAATTATAGCGCTAATATCACAGGCTTAAACATAAAATGTTGATTTTTTTTGAAGATTTCAGGTTAATGCTACTAATATTAACCACCTTTACTCTGTTTCAATGTTGAGAACAAAACCCCATTATACAATAATACCAAAAGGGCCTTTAAAGTGTGGCTTATGTCACATAACCCCCCTGAAAATTTCAAAATTTATAAATAATTCACCAAAGTTTTTGAAAACATTAAAATATTGAAATTTCAAGTAAAAGAAATAGAAAAAGACACAGATGAGTACTTATGACTTTTTTTAACTATTTTTTGTACAATGAAATAGAAAAGTAATTAAAAATAAAAATATATATTTTATATTTCTAATTGCAGTTTGGTTCAATTTCTATAATAATTTACTCAAAATATTTATAATATAAATATATTATGAAATCAATTATATTGTTAACAATTTATTATAATAGAAAGCTCATATTTAAAACTTTATTAAATTCACATTAAAAATAGTTAGAATTACTCACAAGTGACATACATACCTTTTTTTTTTAAATTGAATTGTCAATATTTTCACTTTTTTTTCTTAATTTCATAAAATTATTTATAAATTTTAAAATTTTAAGAAATTATGTTATGCAAAATTATATTTTAAGGGACTTATTTGTATTTTCCACTTAATTTTACGAGGCCCTATGTTCAAAAACTATGTGCATGGGCGGTAAATTGAAGAGATAGCTTTAGATCATTTTCCTTATGTAATGGCACAAGCACAAAGCTTTACCAATGTATATAAATAGAATAGCTGCATTATTTTCGGGATGACTTTTACTAATACGATAATTCATTTAGTGTAAATTTTTTATAGATTAAATTATCTTTTAATTTGATAAGATGAAAATTAATAAAAATACTATATGCATTAAAAATAAAATCCAAAATTTGATTTTAAATATTTTATATTGATTAAATTGAGTTTTACAAATTTTTTTTACCATCCTATATTAATTAACATCCTTGAAAATCCAATTTTGGAATCTATTTATATAGCACTGCTGAATAATTTATATTAACAATTCGTTGTAATCATTTTATTTTTTCTAAATTACAAAAATGTTTAAAATTGTTATTATTTTTTTAATGTAATCCACTTAATTTATCGTTAAAATTAAATATGGCTATAAATATTTTTTTTTAATTTATTCATGATCATACTTTTAATTATAAACAACTATAATTTATTTTATCTTATAATGTTTCATATAACATATATGCAATGCCCTATGTTTTGACCCAAGACATTAAAAGAGAAAATAACTGTTATAACTAAGAGTTTAAGACAATATCAATAAATTTGTGATTCTGGAGTATAGTGTAGAATAGAGAAAGAAGAAACATAACTTTTGTATAAAACAACTAGTGTTAAAATAACTAGGTTCAAATTTCCGGGAGTTAGTATAAAGTTTATCCATGGGTAGCTGAATAGTTAAACCACATTTTTTTTTAGAGTGTTTCAAGAGTTGTTTGTTTTATACAGAAAGTCAATTTTTATATAATATTAAATAACAAATATGATTATTATTGTAATCTTGTATGTTCTATTCCAATAACAGATGTACACAATATATACAAGTCATGAAGAGAACAAATTTTCAAAATTTCCTATTCCTAGAATAATTCTCGATATGCATTAATCATAATTCCTATTTGTAGAATCATTCCTAATATGCATTGATCATAATATGTACAAGATTTCCTAAATATCAGCAATAAAATTAGAATGAGATAATTAATATAATTAAGATTATTCTCCTAAATAATTACTATAATTAATATGATTCTCTTAATACTCCCTCTCAAGTTAGCACATGAAAGTCTTGAATGCCTAACTTGACCAAAGAAAGTCAAATTGTTGTTTCCTAAGAGCTTTAGTTAAGATATTTGCAAGCTAGTTATAGGTCCTTACATGCATAGTGGTAATGTTGCTAACTTGGATTTCATCACGAATGAAATGACAATCTACCTCAATGTGTTTGGTGCATTCATGAAACACCGGATTGGCTATGATATGAATCGCTGCTTGGCTATCATAATAGAGTCGTATAGGCTAAAAGTGTGGTACCCGTAAGTCACCCTAAAGAGTTTTAAGTTATTTCAATTCACAAGTTATAATAGCCATAAACCTATATTCAACCTCTGCTGAGGAATGGGAAACTATAACCTGCTTTTTGGTTCTCCAGGATAAAGGGGATTGGCCTAATAAAATAAAATATCCTGTTAATGAATGTCTATTAAAAGGACAGCTGGCTCAATTAGAATCATAGTAAGCATATAGGTGTAAATCATTATTCAACCAAAGAAAGATCCTTTATCCTGAATTAGCTTTCAAATACTGAACCATCCTTATTACAACATTCTAATGTTCTTGACAAGGTCAATGCATGAATTAAGTTAGGATGTGTACAAAGTAACTAAGTTCAGGCTGAGATATGGTTAAATAGATAAGTCTCCCAATGAGACTGATGATATTTCTCTGGATTCTCCAAAATAGCTCCATTAGCAAGGGCTAATTCATGATTTTGCTCAAGAGGAAAATTAGCTAGTTTGGCTTCGAACAACTCAATTTCTAAGATAATATCCAAAGCATATTTGCATTGACATAAAAAAATCCCTTGAGGTCCTTAGGCCACCTCGAGACCTAAAAAATACTTTAAAGAGTCAAGATCCTTCATGTAAAAGCATGTGCTAAGATACTACTTGAATCATTCAATCACATTCCTATTATTCCCTACAATGATGAGATCATCAGCATACACTAGAACACTCAAAATCATATTCCCTTCATGAAAAGTGAAAAGTGAGTAATCGGCATGGGATTGTTTGAACTCATATTACTTCAATGCAATCAACAAGTTTTGCAAACCAATTTTGTGACGCTTGCCTTAAGCCAGAAAGGGATTTTCGAAACTTGCAACTTTCCTAAGATCTACACTAAAAAAGTTAGGAGGTAGTTGCATATAAACTTCCTCATTCAGATCACCATACCAGAAAACATTATGAATGTCCATCTGATATAGTATCCATGATTGAGCAACAAAAGTATTCGAACTGTAACCATAATATTGGGGTTGTGATACTTGCCACAATCACATTACTTGACAATTGTAATCCTTTTCAAAATTTTATGCATAGTGGTGAGTTATAGTTGCAACAATCATAATATAATATTGCATATTGTATTATAGTTGTAACATACACAACAATTGCAATACACTTATATACAAAATTTTTTGATAAAAAAAAGTTGTAAATTTTGATATTTTATTTTACAAGTAGGTTTTATTTAATATAATATGATATTATGCTAAATCAATAGAATTAATATAAAATAATATAATTAACAGTGATTATATAATTTATATTATATTTTGTGAATATGAAATAAAATTGTATCGTAATTGCCCAATTTCACACTTTTTTTTTTTTGCTCTTGCAACACCCACAATTACAAAAGACATATTGCAACAACAGTCATAACTATAATTTAGAACAATGTGGAAAATTAAATTATAATTTCAAAGCTCAGTGAATTATAGCGCTACTATCACAGGCTTATATATAAAATGTTAATTTGTTTTGAAGATTTCCGGTCAATGCTACTAATATTAACCACCTTTACTCTGTCTCAATGTTGAGAACAAAACCCCATTATATTCTTATGAAAATCCAAAAATTCAACTGTGACTTACGAAAATACATTTGAATTATAATTCAAGATCAAGGATTAGTTCAACTTTTCAGATTACGCCAGTGAGTCCCATATGTAGTCAAATAATTTGCTGTTAATTAAAGTAGGAGGACCAAGAATAAGGTCAAACTGGGTTTGGAATCTTTGGATTTTGCGTGTACACATCTTTACGATTTAAACTCGAACCAACTTATTTTGATATATTGTTAGCCCACCCCAGCCTTGCATGCCCCACTGATCAAATTTCATTTTAATAATATAATATAATATAATTAAAATTTATAAACATATAAATTATGAAGGATTTTAATATACAAATGTTGTTATGTTATATTCTATGCAAAAATATTTTTGTCAATAACTTTAGGCGAAAATACAAAAAAGGCCTTTAATTTCAAAGCTCAGTAGAATTATAGCGCTAATATCACAGGCTCATCCATAAAATGTTAATTTGTTTTGAAGATTTCAGGTCAATGCTACTAATATTAACCACCTTTACTCTGTCTCAATGTTGAGAACAAAGCCCCATTACACAATAATACAAAAATGGCTTTAAAGTGTGGCTTATGCCACATAATTCCCTGAAAATTTCAAAATTTATAAATAATTCACCAAAGTTTTTTGACAAGTAAAAATATTGAAATTTCAAGTAAAACAAATAGAAAAAGACAACGTTGAGTACTTATGACTTTTTTTTAACTATTTTTTATACAAAAAAAAATAGAAAAGTAATTAAAAAATAAAAAAAATTTATATTTCTAATTACAGTTTAGTCCAATTTCAATAATAATTTTCTCAAAATATTTATAATATAAATATATTAAAAAATCAATTCTATTGTTAATAATTTACTTTAATAGAAAGCTCATATTTAAAAACTTTATTAAATTTACATTTAGAATTACTCACTAGTGACATACATACCTTTTTTTTAAAAAATTGAATTGTCAATATTTTCAACTTTTTTTTAATTTCAAAAAGTTATTTATAAACTTTAAAATTTTAAGAAATTATGTTACACTAAATTATATTTTAAGGGACTTATTTGTATTTTCCACTTAATTTTACGAGGCCCTATGTTCAAAAACTATGTGCATAGCCGGTAAATTGAAGAGATAGCGTTAGACCATTTTCCTTACGTAATGGCACAAGCACAAGGCTTGATCAATGTATATAAATAGAATAGCTGCATTATTTTCCGGATGACTTTTACTAATGCCATAGTTCATTTAGTGTAAATTTTTTATAGATTAAATTATGTTTTAATTTGATAAGATGAAAATTAATAAAAATACTATATGCATTAAAAATAAAATCCAAAATTAAATTCTAGATATTTTATATTGATTAAATTGAGTTTTACAAAATTTTTTACCATCCTGTATTAATTAACATCCCTCAAAATCCAATTTTGGATTCTGTTTATACAGCACTGCTGAATAATTTATATTAACAATTCATTGTTATCATTTTATTTTTTCTAAATTACAAAAATGTTTAAAATTGCTCTATTATTTTTTAATGTAATCCACTTAATTTATCGTTAAAATTAAATATGGTTATAAATATTTCTTTTTTGAATTCCTTCATGATCATACTTTTAATTATAAACAACTATAATTTATTTTATCTTATAACTATAATGTTTCATATAACATATATGCAATGCCCCATGTTTGACCCAAGACAATATCAATAAATTTGTGGTTATGGAGTACAGTCCAGAATAGAGAAAGAAGAAACATAACTTTTGTATAAAACTAGTGTTAAAATAACTAGGTTCAAATTTCCGGGAGTTAGTATAAAGTTTATCCATGGGTAGCTGAATAGTTAAACCAGATTTTCTTAGGGTGTTTCAGGAGTTGTTTGTTTCGTACGTAAAGTCAATTTTTATATGATGTTAAATTTTTCAAAAAAAATAGCTTTTTATATAAACTTCTCAATAAATACTTGAAGTTATTTTGTAGAAATAACTAATTATATTTTATTTTGTTCAACTTTGAAGTTTTTCAAGAATCCTAAAAAAATTATTATTATATTATTAATATTATATAATATAAATTAATAAATTTTAGTTTTCATTAATTAAATTTAATGAGCATAATTTTATTTTTGTATCCATAAAAAATATAGGAATTAAAACTTATCTAAGGAGAGATAGATAAGTAACTTCTCATGCTCTATAAGAAATATAACTTTCTAAGAAATTATATTTCTCTTAATTTATTAAATAATAGTTAATCAAATAATTCACTCCTTTTTTATTTTTTGAGCCATAATATTAGTACAAATCAAATTACTCCTTAATATTTCCTTGAATTTATTTTTTTCAAGCCCAGTATTTTGATTCATCTTACAAATATTTTAAGTTTAATCATATATAAATGTATAAATAGTTCGTGAATTGCCGTTTAGTCAAGACATATGAGTTGTTTTATGTATTAGTTATGGAATACACGTGTTCTTATAGGCTTTTATCATTTTATCGAATTTCAAAAAATAAAACTTTAACAACATTTATGTAAAAAAAATTTCTCAATTTATTTAACTTGTGATTTTTATGTCAATTTAATTGTATTCGTCCGACCTTTTTTTTGTAGTTGATTACATTTTCTTTTTAACACGACTTTAATTAATTATTATAATTTTTATCCTAAAGTAGGCCACATTAAATAATGTAATTAATTTTAAGGAATATTTATTTTTTAAAAGAGAAAATTCAACATTATTTTTTAGTTTTCATTTTCATATCATTTAATTAAAAGATGGTTTAGTTGTTAGGGCATATGAATTCTTTATGAAACAAATTGTGACATTAGCAAAAATGATTATCCAAATAGTCACATCCTCAACAAGAAAATAATTTAAGTCTAGTATATATTGCAATGTAATAGTTCTTCATAAATAATAAAGAATTATTTAATTTTTCATTAACTAGATATAATAAAATTAATATAAATAAACATTACAATAAAGATTATATTAAATGATTATTTAATAAATTTAAATTTTTTACATTAAAAATATAAAATTAATTTGTACACAAATATAATACATACATATGTAATAATTTTTAATTATTTATTTTTGTAGAATAATTTAATAAATAAGAAATTATAATAATAATGTTTTATAATAAATTTTAATTTAACAAATAATATATAAAATTTAAATATTATTAAAATAAAATAATATATTCAAATAAATTATAAAATATACTCATGTTATTATGTATCATTTTTCATATAAATAGTTAATTTTATCAAATATTTTTATTTAAATAACTAATATTATTTATTAGTCAAATCAATTAATATAATTAACTGTTAATTAATAATTAATTAAATTACTTAATCACTAATATAATTAATTAATTCCCAAACACACAATTACTAAAAGTATAGATCCTATTTGTTCATTCATTTTACTTTGGACACATTACTGAAATCAAAAAGTAATTAGAGTTTATGCAACTTCGCATTTGTTTTTGGACAGTGGAGGAAATTTTATAATCCATTCATTAACCTTATAGCATGAATGAAGTAAACATCTATGTTCGATATGTATTAAACTTTGATTTCTATCTTCCAGATCACTCCCCTTCTATCCAACATTTCTTGAACTAGCTAGTTCAACTAGCAATTTATAGGATAACCATTCCTTGAATTCTATTGTTAAGACATAACTTTCCTCTAAGGAAAGAAAGATCCGAGTTGGCAACTTGTGATTAAAGTAAATTCATTTGAAGTAGGTATTCAAAGGCAAAACTCAATATAAGTTCACCCTTAATAGCTCTAGGTATTGATGAAGACCTCTAGGCCATATTTTTGTCAGTTGGGATGAGGAGTGGATCTTATTATGTTTGTCAGTTATACAAAAGTTACGTCTATTTTAAATGTGAACTTCTCACTTTTATTTTAATAGATATATCTTTTGATGATCTTAATATAATAATGTAATATAAATATAAGGTACCTGTTATAGTGTCTCTAAGATTTTAAAGCCCTAAAATTCACCTAAGTATAAATATCAAAATAATATTTAGAAATAAATTATTTAAATAATTATAATATAATTTTATAATTAGTTTATAATTAAAAAAGACAATATTAAAATTCTTTCGTACATTTTTTTATTATGTATATATATTGTATGGTTCAAGTTTATATACAACAATTTAGGACAATATAAACAACACTTATATAGACAATGACCGAGACTTTGTTGTTTGTATAGGCTTATGAAAATTTAAATTTAAAAAAAATTAAAAACATCTATCAGATGACATTTGTCATCTGTATATACAAGTAGTCTGTATGAATTATGCAGATCCAATCTATACAAATAATATTATCATCTGTATAGATCATGTTGTCTATGTAAAGGGAGCTTATACAGACGATAGCGTCATCTATATAAGTCTTTTTAAATTTTCTTACCCAAAAAATATGACAGAACCTATACAGACGATCCTGTCATTTGTATACAGTCACTCTATATAGACCACTCATGTGGTCTATATAGAGTGATCGTATACAAACGACAGGGTTGTCTGTATACCTATCGTCTATATAGGTCCCCTCATATATTTTTTTTTAAAAAAATTTTGAGGGAACTTATACAAATGAATTAATTGTCTATATAGGAGCACCCTATACAGACCACTCATGTGGTTTGTATTGAGTGGGCCTATACAAATGACACTGTTATTTGTATAGGTCCCCTTAAATTTTCTTCCTTAGGAAATATGAGATGACCTATATAGATAATCCTATTATCTATATAAGCTCGCTCTATACAGACTACATGAGTAATTTGTATAAAATTACCCTATACAAATGATGATGTTGTTTGTACAAGCTCTCCTTATACAAACTACATGAGTGGTTTATGTAGAGTTAGCCTATACAAACAATAAGGTCATCTATATAGGTCCTTTTATTTTTTTTTAAAAAAATAAAGGGCCTATAAAAAAATTATACAAACGACAACCTTGTCATTTGTATAAGTCTTGTCATAATTTTAAAAAAAAATATGAAGGGACCTATACAAACAATACTATCATCTATATTGGTCCCTTTATATATATATATTTTTTTAAAAATATATAAGAGGATCTATACAAATGACCTTGTCATCTATATAGGCTCCCTCTATACAATTTTATATATTTATTAGGTTAATTGTATTATTAGTTAGGTAGAAAATACGATGATGAAATTTATATTGAGGTTCACAAAAATGTAAAATATCTCATGATGCAAAATTTTTAGTAACCCTTCCAACCATTTAAAAAATAAATAATAAAACTATTTGACGACAAATGCACATAAACATCTAGTCCAACAACCTTCCTTATATAAAATATATTCTCTTATATATAGATCAAAATTACTAGTAATATATTATTAATATAAAATATATTATATTATGAATAAACAAAAAGAAGATACATTATAATAATATAAATACTAAAAGGCTACTAATATATTGAAAATTTTAAAATAAAATTAAGAATAAAACTACATCAATATAGTTTAAAATTTTTAACATGTTGAGAGGCTGTTAATATATTAGAAAATCTAAGAATAAAATTATGAATAAAACTACATCAATATAGTTTAAAATTTTTAACATGTTGAGAGGCTATTAATATATTAGAAAATCTAAGAATAAAATTATGAATAAAACTACATCAGTATAGTTTAAAATTTTTAAAACATTGAGAGGCTATTAATATATTTGAAAATTTAAGAATAAAATTAAGAGTGAAACGACATCAATGTAGTTTAAAATTTTTAACATGTTAAGAAGCTGTTAACATATTGGAAAATCTAAGGATAAAATTAAGAATAAAATTACATCAATATAATGTAAAAATTTTAACACATTAAAAGGCTGTTAACATATTAGAAAATGTAAGAATAAAATTAAGAATAAAAATACATCCATATAGTTTAAAATTTTTAACACATTGAAAGGCTATTAGAAAATTTAAGAATAAAATTAAGAATAAAACTACATTAGTATAGTTTAAAATTTTTCATACGTTGAAAGGTTGTTAATATATTGAAAAATTTAAGAATATCATTAAGAATAAAACTATATCAATATAGTTTAAGGTTTTTGCATATTGAAAGGTTGTTAATATGTCCTAATAAATTAAGAACAAAACCACATTCACATTTAAAAACTATTAGTAAATATTCATTAAGGGTTTTAAGAAAATAAAATTTAATAAATAACTTGGTTTACAATATTCATAAGAATTTTACAATTTATATAAGCCATTATTTTGAATTACTATAAAGATATTGATGATCCACCAAAAATACCATAAATGTCTTAAAATATATTTGTTGAATGTTGTCATTTAATAGTATGATGTATATGTTCCAATCACTAATGAAACAATTGTACATATAAAAATCCACCACGTTAAGTTTGAAATATTTTTGCATTATAACCTTAAATCCGTTCAAGAATTGGTTTATTTTTATAGATGAATCAACCTTTAAATTATCCAGAGGATATGGACAGTTTAGGATATGTCCTTCAGTTATTATGCTAACCTTATTTACTCGTTATTTCACTTTATCAAAATTTCTTTCTTTTCCATTATTCTCCGGGTATGTACTATATCAGTGTATAGTATACACACTTGGGGAACGATGGAAGGATGCTGCCAAAATTTCATCAGTGGTGAAATACATCGTGGATAAGTGGAGACAGTAATTAGGCAAATATCTTGAATGGGATAAGGCCATACCTATTAGAATTGGAGTAATAAGGAGGATTTAGGGCATACAACAAACATGCATTCATAATTGAACTATATGATAACTTGTGACTTTGTAAGCTAGTTACACCATGTCTACCAAGATCGATCATCCAATGCATATTGGAATGGTGCTACTGCATTTATAGATAGAGCCAGAAACTTTATCTATGATAGGGGGATGGTAAGATGCCTATGCAAGAAGTGTTCAAGTATATTGTATTAGACATTGGAAACCATGAAGGCACACCTAATAAATAACAGATTTGATCCGTTGTACATGAATTGGGTCTATCATGGTAAGGGGTATGTATTTAGGGCCGATGTTATGCATAAAGCACTTACTAATGATGCTAATGAGATGATTGATATTATATATAACTTTATTAGCCTTCATGCCACTAATGAAGTAGATAATAATGATAAAGTTCAAAATGAGGATATTTTGGGAGGGAGGAACACACATCATGGACAAGCCTTTAATGACCTATTTATAGAAGTTAAAATAGAATTGTACCCCAGTTGCATAATATTTTCTCTGCTAAACTTCTTAGTTAAGCTCATGCATTTGAAGGTACTTCACAAGTGGATGAATAAGTCATTTGACTCTCTACTAAAATTACTAAAGGATACTAAATTGCTGAGGTCACATTATAATGCAAGAATGACTTATAGGTCACATGGTACTAATACAAGGAAATGACTTAATAAACATGATTGTACACTCTTTTGGAGAGAGTGTGCCAAAGATGAGATCTGTCTAATTTGTGAGGAGAGTCAGTGGATTGATAGAAATGCAAAAGGGAAAAAGGTTCCTCAAAAGGTGTTGCAATATTTTCCATTAACCCCTAGATTGAAGCAGTTATACGAATTGAGGCACACAGTAAAAGATATTATATGGCATCAAATGGGATGATCCACCCAAGATGGGGTTTTACGACATCTTGTTAATAAGGAAACTTAGTAGAATTTTGACATAAGGTATCTTGATTTCTCGACAAAGCCAAAAAATATCCAATTAGGTTTGAGTGCAAATGGATTCAATCCTTTTGGTGACATAAGCCTGTCATATAGCATGTGGCCAGTTGTGATGACCACTTATAATTTACCACCTTGGCTTTGTATGAGAAAATTATTTTTCATGTTAACGCTACTGATCCCTGAGCCACAATCTCCAAGAAAAGACATAGATGTCTTTTTAAGATCACTTATTGAAGAATTGAAACAATTGTGGGAAATTGAAGTTGAAACCTGAGATACTATTACAAATAGCATGTTTAAGATGCAAGTGACATTAATATGGACCGTGAATGACTTTCTCGCTTAAAGTAGTCTATCAGGTGAGAGCGTACAATGGTACAAAGCATGTCCTACCTGTAATGAAAACACGTCATCAATGTGGATTAGAAGGAAAATTGCTTATGTTGATTATCATCGATTCCTTTTGAGAAGCCACAACCAGTGAAATAGTAAAGATTGTGATGGAAAGAACAAAAGGAAAGCCTTTCCTGAAAAGTTTACTAATGACATGATTATGGGCTAGTTAAGCAAAGTACGTTAAAAAGTGCTTGGAAAACACATGCAATGAGGTGGAGTTATGAGGAAAATAGGTGTAGATGAACTTAATTAGAGTAAGAAGAGTATCTTCTTTAAACTTTTATAGTAGCCCATAATGATCTTGAGGCACAATATTGATGTGATACATGTTGAGAAAAATGTATATGATAGCATTATAAGTACATTCCTAGACATTGAACATAAATTAAAGGACACAAACAATACAAGGTGTGACCTAGCTGACATGAACATTAGGCCAAAATTACACTTATATGAGGGGAGGGGGAGGTGGATGAAACCACATCCTTGATACACACTCAATTAAGATAATTGACGTCATTTTGTCAATTCATTAAAAATATAAAGTTTCCTTATGGGTTTATTGAGAAAGAATATGGTCGCTAATGACACCAAGATCAAAGGGTTAAAGTCCAATCACTGTCATGTAATTATGCAATGATTGTTACCACTTGTAATGCGACCATTTTTGCTAAAAGAGCTAGCACTACCAATTATTGAGTTGTGCAATTATTTTAGCCAAATTTATGCAAGAACTCTAAACAAGTGAGATGTGAAGCAAGTTAAGGAAGATATTATGCTAATCTTATGCAAACTTGAAAGGATATAGCCTTCAACATTCTTTAATATAATGGTCCATGTAGTAATGTACTTGCTTAAGAAAGCATTACTGGGGGGTCTTGTTCATTTTAGGTGAATGTGTCCATATGAGAGATATATAAAAAAGCTAAAGGACTATGTTAGGAACCATGCTCGACTTGATGGTTCCATTACTGAAGGGTCCTATTCATTTTAGGTGGGTGTATCCATATAAAAGATATATAAAGAAGTTGAAGGGCTATGTTAGGAATCATATTCGACTTAATGGTTCCATTATTGAAAGGTATGTCATAGATGAGGCATTGACATTTTATTCTATGTTTCTACAAGGGGTGGAAACAAAATTCAACCAACCTCATTGTAACCATGATATAGCCAATATGAGCATAGAAAGGTAACTATTAATTTTTAGGTCTCAATGTCAACCCATCAGCAGAAAGCACATGGTTCATTTAGATAGGAGGAATTGACATATAGCAATATGATACATCCTTAACAACTATTTTGAAATTTAAAAGTATTTAGAGTAAATCCCTTAAACTATTTTGCATTTCATCCAGTTCATTCTAGTTCCAATGAGCCTTTTGTATTATGTAGTGAACATAGACAACAATTACAAGTAAGTGGTTACTAGAACATTAAACACTTGTAAAGAACCCAGTTTCTTTCATGATTTTACTCAAAGGTAAATGGATCCCCTGAGGTGATTGAGAAGATGTTGTCTTTAGCTTTTGGACTAGGGTTCATGGTTATGTCGTGTTCAATGTGTGTGGTAAATAGAGCTCATTTCATAATTACTTATTAAGACATAAAGTATAAGATACAAAATAGTGGGGTTTCTATGCCTGGAATAAAAAATAACACATTTTAGGATATTTTGAAGAAGTCATAAGTTAAGTTGTTTACATAAGTACTCTATGATTCTTTTCAAATGTAAATAGTATGACACTGACAATAGAAAAAGGAAAATTACCATAGACAAAAATATAATAAGCATTTCCATCAGTGCTTATTGTTACAGAGATGATTTGTATACACTTGCATCTTAAGCACGACAAGTTTTTTTACATTGATGATTCCCTTAATAAATTAAACTAGCAAGTTATAATTAATTTGGTGCATCATGATGTATGAAATGTTCCTAATGATGACAATATTAATGCCAATGGAGTATCCTATTTGTAGAATGATAACTCTGCAAACTCTGCCCTCATAGTAGATCTAGGAGATTTTACCTTGATTACCTTACAGGATTAGAACCATGACCTTCATTCTATTTCATCTTCTAGAAATGTTCATCTCGTTTCACAAATATCTAATAACTTTATAAATGATGATGATGATATAGAAAATTAAACCATTGGGGACTACATGAAACAGGAGATTTTAGAGTCCAATCATGATAACTCAACTAATGAAGAGGATAATGACCTTGCAATATTCACTAATGATAAATCTGATTAAGGTCGGTCTTTTAGGTTTCTTAAGTAGTTATTGAGTATTATATTTTGATAACTTTGGATTTTGTGCTAAGTATCATCTATAATCAGGTGCACTAATTAATTTTGAATAACTTATTCCATACATGCAAATGTAATTTATTGTAGAAGGATAAATTATTTTGTTTATCAGGAGTATTACTTACTTACTATCATAATAACTATTATATGTGCTTGATTATATATAATAATGCTTGATAACCATGGCTGATATTATGTCATACTATCATGGAGGAGATGGTGGACATAACCTAACCTTCAGACGCCATTCATATTCCTTCCCAGTATGAGATAAGTGAAATTGGTTATACTTAAGTATTTTACTTTATAGTTTTTTCTGCAAATATATGTTCTTAATAATGTTTTATATTTGAAAGCTGCATCGAGTCAATGGTATTGCAGTAAATCAAGATCCTTAACCCTCCACTAAAAAATATAAAAGAATAATGGTAGGTAATTGCTTGTTAGCTTTGATAAAACAGGTACATGGTAGGTAATTGGTTCGAATTCAAAGCATTTTGCACATGATATAGGAGTGCTAGTCAGGCAACATTATGAGTTTTTCTATAAAAATTGGAGGCAAGTGCTTGAGGAGCAGCAAGGGCATTTGTGTAAGGAGTTTATGTGAGTAATGTGAAATATTTTTGATATTGTTATTTATTTAATATTGAGATTGATGGGAATAATAATTAAAAATTCCTTCATATATTCCAATATAGTCCTATTTTGAATTTATGAATATTAAGCCTAAGAAGTAGCAGTACGCAATTATTGGTATCCAATAGACAATAACTAATCGATATAAAAATTGGAAGTCCATATTCCACCAGCATTTCTTGCAGCATAATGATCAAGAGGACTTTTGTAATCTCAGTTGTGTTAGGCAAGCTTGTTCTACTAATATCTTAATATATTGGAATAAGTTATGTACATACTTCAATTGTAATGAGCATAATGTAAGGTTAAAGTACAATTAGTTACTTGCCATTTCTTACATTCAATTTATTTGTATTCTAATTACAAATATTTTGGTTTAAATGTCTAAGAGTTATCCAGAAATTCAGACAATAGGTCAAAAAAGTTATACAATGATCACGTGGATTAAAGTCTATTGTGGTAGCACTACATGACAAGGTATTTTAACTTAATATTTCTGCATGGTGCTATTGTCCAAAGCCTTACTAATTATTAATATCATCTTTTGAAATTGGTATAGAGAAATAAGGACATAGGTGAATTGCAGTCAATGAGGGAGAATTTCTATGAGCGTCATACATATCACACAAAGGAATAGGTGGATTTGGATGCTCAAACTGCTTATGTAAGTAATTACTTTTTGATTAAATAATTTTAATTACTATATGAAAAGTTTTTCATTGAAACTATATGTTTATGTTTGAAAAATCAAAACCAAGATGCTAGAATTGGTCACCTATCAATTTTCATAATCCAGTGTTTCCTCCAGCAGCTCCTTCGTAGGTTCGCTAGATATTGATGAGCCTACTATTGTTGATGAGGTATTCAGCACCTGCTAAGGGTATAGAAAGGCAATTGGTTATGTGCTTGCTATAACAATATATGGTACCAACAGCACCAATTCATCCATTACAACATTTCCTTTAAGGCCATATCAAGATGTAGCATTTGTGGAAGAGGTGCAAACCTATATCATTGAAACTTAGCAGGCTTTAGCCAGCGCAAATGAGCGTATTCATCATCATGAGGAGCTATAACAGAAGAATCATAATCTTTTTGAAGGCATGCATGATGCTTTATAGTCCATGGAATTTTCTCTCCTTTTGCTTGAAGTGCCATCACTTTCTCCTCGAATGAAAATCCCTCAACTAAGACTATCATCCAGATTCATTTCTAAATTATCTTTGTCTTCATAATATCCCTTGGTTCCTTAATAGCAACGACCCTCGCCCCTATCCTAACCACAGCTGCATCCATCTCCACTTTCACCTCAACCATGGCATCTACCTTCAAACAATGGAAAGGATAATAATGATAATGGCAGCGGGGACTATTATTTTAGATAGTTTATATCATGCAATTTGTTTTAATACTTTATAGTATATATCTATGTAAATTACCTACTTTATTATATAATCTTTAGAGTTAGTTTATATTCCATTTTTTTTATAATTGATTGTGTTAGATAATTATTAACATCTCCAAATTTAAAAAATTATGATCATTTTATTTTAGTTATATGTAAATAACTAACTATGAACACAGATGTGAAAAAAATAATTAATATAAATGTAAAAAATAAATAACTAAATATGATATGTAAAAAAAATTATAGTTCCACATAGAATTTTGTTATTTTTTTTTTAAAATGACTTATATAGATGATAAGGGCTATACAGGCCACAAATGTTATCTGTGTAGGTTGGAATTATACAGACGACAGGACTATACTGATGATAGAGCTATACAAACTACATACGTCAAACCTAAACCCTAAACCCTATACAGGTCGAACCTATACAAATGACAGAGCTATACAAACCACATAGAGTCATCTAGCCTTTATCGTCTATATAGGTTCGACATACACAAATGACAATTATGGTATGTATAGCTCTTATCATCTGTATAGGTATAACCTACATAGACAATAATTGTGGTCTGTATAACACTTGTTTTTTGCATAAATCCATCTATACAGATGATGGATGTCATCTGTATAGGTGTAACCTATACAGACAACTAAAGAAAATATTATCTTTATAAGATGTAACAAGTATGATTCTATACAAAGACTTAATACAAATGACATTATCATCTGTAATAACAATACAAATGACAAATTGAGTCTATACAAATCTATATAAATGACTTATGTGGTCTGTATAGCCTTTTTTTGTAGTTTCACTTATTATTCATGCTAAGGAAGCTCAAATTTGAATTAAAGCTTCTTAAGTCTAATTACTTAATTAAAGCCTTATTTTTTTCAAGTATGGATATGGCTTAGGGTTTATATAGACCGCATTTCCCTAAAATGAAATTCTTGATCATTTTGTTGAATTAATTAAAATGAAGAGATGAAGCTCATAAAATTAAAAGATTAGTCTTCTACATCAAACTTTATTTGCATTTTTCATTGAAATTGAGGCATACATTAACCTCATCTAAATCAAGCGTTTGCTCTCATGCTTAAAATGAAAATTAAACCCAAACATTATAAGAAATACACTGTTAAGTCATTAGTTGATTGAGATCACTTTTTATGTCAACCAAAATTACTAAATGCATTAAGAACGTATAGAAAAAATATGCTTCCTCTATCTTTTTTTATTTCTTATTCAACGTTGTTATATAAGATTAAAAAAATGTTAAATAATTTTAATTAATTTAAAATTTATTTGTGCTTTCAATGATCTTTTATCTCTCCCCATTATTATTTTTTCTTTCATTATCTCTCTACTAATCTTTCTCTTACTATAAAAAGGTTAAAATGTAAAAAAATAATTTTTTTATTGTATTCCTAAAATAATGATAAAAAAATGGATTTTTCCCCATAAAAATGACAAATAAAAAGAAATATAAGGACCATAATTAAGGTTTTCATTTAACCAAACTCTTATAATCCATATAAAATAGAAATTAACATAATTTAAAAAAAACACGATAAAGATTTGATAAATGTAGTCTTGATCTTGTCATGAAACGTCTTACAACAAAATTCTTGCATGCATCAACCTCTCCACCATAAGATTAATTTCCTTCTATCACATTAAAATAGAATCACACTAGTTATAATACAGATTTCTGATAACGTTCTTTTGGATGCACCAAGAAACTGAGATAGAATCAAAAGAAATTTCGATGATAACATACCATTCATAATGCCCCTTGGAATACCCTCAGCATTAGACTATAATTGTATGCAACATCCCAAAGGACCAACACATACCTCATATTTATACGATCCGATGATCTTGGGACCAACATAACTAAGACTCAAGGCTGTGTCTAGACATTTTAGAACTTTAGGCAAAATTATTAAAAAATCCTAATATAATATAAATCATTAAATTCTCATATTATTCTTCTAACTTTTTGAGTTATAAAATCACTTATCAAAATTTTATAATCAAATAATTCAAACATTTCACTCTTAATAGATAATATACCTAATCTATTTAATCTATCTTGTAACATAGTTGATCTCAGATAGGATTTAAGCAATTTTGATTTTGAAAAACTTCTTTCAACAATAGTAACCATTATAACTATTATCAATAATATTTTATAGGTAATATATGCATTTGAAAATGAATCTAATCTTTTAATATATTTTAGTACTTCTATTAGAGTATTAATTTCTCTAAATACCTTCAATTATGAAAATAATTCAAGACCATTAATATCATAATATTCATTAAAACTTAAAAAATTTTCAAGATTAATACAATATTTTTGCAATTGATCCTTATCCAAATTTTTAAATTTTTAGGATTTAAATAAAAAATTAAAGATAGTTTCATATTCTAAAAATTATTTGAATTGAGTCTTAATGGAAGAAATAGATTGATCTAACATATATAGAAAATATTCAATATGAAAAGAATTTTTAGCTAAATGTATGATCTCATTACTAACATTTTTATCAAAATGTCATTTTCTATGAATTACATGCTTTTCACAAATTTTGGGCTCTATTTTCATTTGACAATATTCATTAGTAAAAGTCATCAAAAGTACCACGCAAAGATTGAATTAACTTTTAAACTTTTCTTTTTTTCATTAATTTTTTAAAACTAGATTCATACTTTCTATTTAACATCTTCCATTGTTACAAAGTATAAAAATAAAATAATAATAATAATATAAATAAAATATATATGCAAAGTAGATAAGAAAAAATGATGAAATGATAGAACCTGGACACTTAGAAATAAAGAGAATTGTACATCATACTATCTATTGCAATAATTTGATATCAATTCATTTAGAGAATTCACTTTAAAAGAGTATAAAGATAAGAGTGAGAAGAGAAAATAACATATGAAAAATAAGAAAATTTAAAGAGAAAATGTTGAAAATTTATGATATATATACTTAAAAAGATGACTATTATAAATTATAATATTGAAAATTATTAATTAATAATAATGTACAAACACAATATTACTATTGGATTACTAATGTATAATTCCTTAATAACATATTCAAATCTACAGCTAATTACGGAAATAATCCTAAAAAGAATAATTACTATTGGATTACTAACATAAAACTAATTTTTTTTAAGTCATTAGTCATTTATTTTCTATAGTCATACAAAAAATCTGCAACTAATTAGGGAATAAAATGATAATTATTCCTTAATTATTAGGGAATATTAAATTTGCAACTGATTGAAAAATAATCTCAAAAAGAGTAATTACTGTTGGATTACTAATGTATAACTAATTTTTTATAGTCATAAATCATTTATTTTGTATAATTATACAAAAAATCTATAACTTATTAGGGAATAAAATGATAATTATTTTTATATCATACAAAAAATGCTTAATTAGTTGCAAGATTATATAGTCAACAGTAATAACTATACAAATAATCCTAAAAGAGTAATTTTCGTTAGATTTGAAGTTTAACTAATTAACTAATGACTATACAAAATAAAAAAAATATAAGTGGAGCCTAGAAAAAAAATAAGGGCCTAAGGTAAGTGTCTTACTTGCCTACCCAAAAATATGACCCTGTGCATAACCTTGTACCTACACCCATAAACATTTTCTTTAGCGATGAAGGCTATTTTATTATGTACATAGACATATCCTGCGTGAGTAAATATGCTTAAGTTAGACATTTAATTATGACATTTCTTCCTTATGAAAATATTATTCATGTTTCTTCTATAATATATGAACTAAAACATGTAAATTGCTAATTAAATTTCTTATAGATAGAAGTTCTTAGTCCCTTTCAATTGAAAAGTTTCTATGAATACTTACCATTTGAGCTTCCATTTATTGTAAAGTAAGATACAAATAAATGCAACTCTCAATAATGTTACTGTATAATATTTGAGATTGAGATGATTGTGGTGGTGACCTACACAATCGCAATGAGAAAGCTTTAACTGGGAGAGAATCGGCATATGTGGCATCATGTGAAAGACTTAATGAACATGGATGGGTAAGATTAATTATGCAAAATTAGAATTTTGAAACATGCATTCCTTTATATGCCAAGACCAAAATCATGCATACACTTTCAAGTTGAATTAGTACCTTTTTTTAAATCTTATCTATTCTATATAGTCATTCAATAGTATTGTCTAGTGCTTGTTTGTTTCTATCAATGCATTTTACTTCACATATTAAATGTGCATGGCCATCATGACTTCAAGGTAAGCCCCATGTTAACTTCATATTCTTTTCTATTTTCTTATATCTTCTATTTGGGTAAGTGACTTGCAGTTTATAGAATATATATTATAATAATATATGTGTATACTACTGTAGTATATTATCTAAATAGCTTGGTTTAAGAAGTACCCTTTCAAATTAAATCTTTCAATAATGTCAATTACTTAAAGGTCATATGAATCTTTGTGTGAATTCCGAAATCCTTTAATAAGCAATCATCTTACATTTGTAAGTAATTTGTCCATTTTTTTAGAACTTGAAAAGAGTTGGTGGCCTTCCAATTTCCTTTTTTTTAATAATGAAATCATTTGTAATTGCTATTAAGCTATAAAACACTTGTAACGTAAGCTTTTTTATGTATAATAGTGTAGCAAATACTTATTCCTTACTTTCCATAAATACTGCCAAAGAATAGATAATCACATTATAAGATATTTGTGTTAGATTGGGTTTGATTTTAGCTTTGTGGTTCTTAAAGCAAGAAAGAGAACAAGCCCATGATAGAACCTTTAAGGTGAAGTATGGGCAACCATCTTAACTCTTCATTGTCCACTTAGTGCTTTTGAAAATGGTCATGTGACATTAATGTTCAAGACTAACTTCCATCAAGATTTGCTTTTATTGCTATACTAATCGTGATAAAATTTCATGATTAACTTCCACCACTCTGCCTACTAAGATTTGCTTTCATCACTTTGCTGATCGTGATCAACTTTCGTAATTAACTTCCATCACTCTGCCCACTTTCATCACTATACCGATCATGATAGACTTTCATGATTAACTTCTATCACTCTACCCCCCAAGATTCGCTTTGATCACTATGTTATTTGTGATAGACTTTATGACTAACTTTAAAATTATGTCCATTAAGGAAAATTCCATGAAAACCTAACTTTTAAATGTGTTTAATTAGACCATGGATCACACTCTTAGCAAGACACATGTATTTTATACTTAGTGTAAGTAAAAGTTAATTTGTATGCCATGGAGACTTTGCATTCAACAACATTCATCAAATTGAAGTTTGTTTTCTTATTATAAAGACTTCACATTCAATGGCATTCCTTCATATGCTTTGAAAATGTTCAAGACCGCACATTTCAAGACATTCAAGGCATTGCATCCGAAGACATTGATGACTTCACATTTGAAGACATTCATGATCTCGTCTCTGAAAATGTTCAACATTTCGCATCTAAAGACATTTAAGATTTCATATTTGAAGGCATTCATGATCTAACCTTTGAAGATATTCAACACTTTGTATTTAAAGACATTTATGATCTAACTTCTGAAGACTCTCCGGATATTACATTTAAAGATGTTTAGGACTTCGCATCTAAAAAGATTCATGATTTGACCTTTAAAGACATTTAACAATTTGAATCTAAAGATCTTTATGATCCAGCTTCTGAAAATGTTCAAGATATTACAAGACCTCACATCTAAAGTCATTTATAATTTGACCTCTAAATATGTTCTACACTTTGCATCTAAAGATGTTTGAGACATTGTATTTAAATACATTCAAGATGTCTCATCTAAAGACGTTCATCTAGTTAAAGTTCACACTTTTAATGACATATAAATTTGCTTACATAAGAGTTTGTGCATCTATCATAAAGACCTAACATCGATTTAGAGCTTTCTTACAAAATTTGCTTCTCTTCCTTGCATACTTCATAAGTCATTAGATATGTCTTAGGTCATACTTTTTTTCAAAGGATTGCAATCTTTTAATGAGTGGGAATGCCATCATTCATGATATCAACTTGGAGATTTTCATTTGTGAACATCCATCTATATTAAAGATATAAGGAGAACTTCATAACAAATGTGTGTATGAAAGCCTAGTAGTCAAAGAGAAAATGCGTAACTTATCAAACTTGTAAATGTATTGAAATATGAAATCTTATTTGTAATTATTTAGTTTTTTTTTGTACAAGATTCTCTTTTTTTTTAATTTTTGTGATTATACCTAGTAACTTACTAAGTTGCCTATGTAATCAATAAAGGATCAAGTTAAATGTAGTTCAATTTTTATTTTAATTTGATTTGTCATCACAATTTTAACTCAAGTGAATAGGGAGTAATATGCAGTTTAGCCTAGTATGATTAGAAGGATGTCAAAATTCAATATTACTTAATTTATTATTGAAATTTTAACTCATGTGAATTATGAGTAACGTATAATTTATACTCAGAAGATTAGGAGTATTTGATTTGATTTATCATTATAGTTTTAACTCATGCAAATAGGATTAATATACAGTTTAACCTTGTATGATCAAATGGACTTTCAAAACTTTGTTGATTTGATTTTATTTATTATTGCAATTTCAACTCATGTAACTTAATAGTAGCATATAGTTTAACCTCATGCGATTAGGAGGATATTTAATTTTTTTTAAGATTGGATTTGTTGTTACAATGTTAACTTATGCAAACTATAAGTAACGTGTAGTTTATACTCATATGATTAGAAGTATGTTTGATTATCTGTTAATTTAATTTATCGTTTGATTATTTATTAATTTGATTTATCATCATAGTTTTAACTCATATGAACAAGGAGTAATATGTAATTTAACCTTATACATTAAAAGGATTTAAGAACTTTATTCATTCAATTTATTAGCAGTAATATGGTGAGCAAAAATAATCTCTTCACCTTTAGCAACTTTATTTTTAATCTTGATAATTTACTTTCTTGGACTTGCTTTGAAAGATATTTTTAAAGTTTTTTTCTTACTTCCTTTATTGATGGCTAAAGTCAATCTTTCTTTATCATTCAAGATGGATTTTAACTTGTTATTATACTTACTCCCTATAAAATAAGAGGTTATAGTAACTATTAGAACTTTTTCTAAGCATCATTGACTTAAATAAACTAAATTTGATCATATAAAGAGGAAGGTCAATATTTGGTGCAGATGAAGCTATCATGATCATATTACAAGTTGCATTATCTTTGTCAAATGTAATTTTTCCTTTTTTAACCAATTTCGTGATTTTAACTTTTCCACTGGGTACCAATTAATCAATGGTACTTGTGAAAGTTTAAAGCATTTACTTTGCTTGCATCATCATATCATTTCATCTTTGACAACTTAACCAAGTTAACTTCTAGTAGAGATTCTAATATTAAAGAAATATTAGAATTTGGAAATGAGTATTCTTTATTTAACCTTTCCTTTAATGTGACATTCCTTCTTTTGCTTGAACCATCGATGACTTTGTCATCTTTTTTATTTGATTTGATAGTTAGCTTGATTGGTGAAGTAAACACAACCATTGATTGCTTAGTTTCATACTTCAAAAATAATAGCTAATTGATTATGCTAAATTCATGCTACTCTTCCACTTTGTTTAAGATTAATAACCTTTAATTAGTATTGGTAGCAATGTTGAGCTCCATATCATGCGCCTTTATTATCAACTTTTCAAATATTCAAGGCTTAATAGCTTGAAGAATGTAATTTAGGCTCCAATTCATTTCTTATATGCGTATTTCAATGGTAGAAGATTTTGAAAGCTAATCTTTGCAGTTAAGACTTAGATTTCTCCCCCATTAAATATAATTAGTGATTGATTTATCTTTTAGTTACCAAGTCTTTATAAGCTCAAGCTTGCTAATAGTGCAAAAAGTATTGTAAAATCAATTTAGAAACTCATGTTCAAGTTATTTCTAGCTATCATTTGATCTAGTGACATGTCTGTGTACTAGTCAAAAGCATTTCCTCTAAGAGAATGCATGAATTATTTAACTAAGAGGTCTTCATCCATTCTAGCATTGTTATAAGTCTCAATAAAGTAAGCACAGTGTTGTCTAGGATTTCTTTTGCCATCAAATTGTTGAAACCTAGGTGGTTAATAGTTGTAAGGCATTTTCAAAAGATCTATCCTTCAACTATATGGCTTGATATAGGAAAAGAAAGACTGCATGCCCCTTTCTACTTGGTCTTTAATAGCTTTTTTGATGAATTATTTCAACCCACTAGTAGTAATAATGCCATCTGGATAAAATTGCTTGTTCTTAGGACCACTTTGTTCCTTTGCAACTCCATCTTGATCTTCTTTACATGATTCTCTTTTAGATGTGTCATTTAAATCATGATATGATTTAAAAGATTCATTAATTTTTCGTAAGATGTCAGAGATTTGTTTATCTCTCAAAACTTCTCTTTCAAACATGGATTTCATCAGTTCTTCTAGAGTTTTTGTAATAGTTGAAACTTGCTCTTCAAGAGAAATGGTACTTGTCATCATGATAGGCATTGCAATTGAACTTAAAGATCCAAAAAAGTAAAAAAGTAATCATTTGCAATACGTTTCTTTAGTTTGAATGTTGAGGTCTTTGAAGTAGAATGGATATTATTAGCCTTCTTGACTTATCCAATAATTGCAATTTTTATTACTAATTCAGAATTTTTAGATAAAGTAGGTTAAGCTAAGACATCATTGAGAATCTCAGCCATATTTGACTTTGCCCCCATTGCATCTATAGGTAAAGGTGATTTTTATGATGATGAACTCATAAAAATAAGAGAAAGATTTAGTATTGCAATCTTTTAAGCATATGAATCTAGAAAAGCTCTTGTTTTGTTTTCAAGTCATAGGACTTTGCTTTTGAAAGTTAGAACTTATTGAGTTAATTATATAATTTCCTTCAAAAAGCATCAAGCAATAAATTATTGAATATTCGTACCTTTAAAGATATTAATTAAACTTAATTTTAAAGAAAAAAGATAAAAGGTAAAAATTATCCCATTAGGTGTGCCAGAAATTTGTATACATAAAATTTCTTAATAAAGAAAATTTATGCAAAATAAATAAGTTTATTAATTTAATAAAGTAAGTACAATAATTAATATTATAATTTTAATAAGAATACAAGAAATACTCTGATTTTTCTTTTCTAGTTGGCTTTAATTAAGGGATTTAGGGAAGCTTGATCTTGGATTAAACAATTGAATTTAGCTTTGAAAGAGAGCTTGAAGAAGAATGATCTTGACTTGAAAGTTAAATTTGATAACTTAATAAAAGCTTGAAGAAGTGTGATGTCAATTCAAAGGTAAAATAATGACTTTAATGGAAGACTTGAAAAAGCTTAATTTTAGCTTGAATGATTGAATTTGATGATTTTGAATAAGAGTTTGAAGAAGCTTGATCTCGACTCGAATGATTAAATTTTATAACTTTGGATAAAGACTTAAAGAAGTTTGATCTTGGCTTGAGTGGTTAAATTTGATGACTTTAAATGAGGATTTGAAGAAGCTTGATCTCAGCTCAAATAGTTGAATATGATTATCTTGGACAAAGGTTTGAAAAAGTTTGATCTTGGTTTGAATGATTGAATTTGATGACTTTAAACAAGGGTATGAAGAAGCTTGATCTTAACTCAAATGGTTAAATAGTTAACTTGGCTTCACATTTGAGAAAACTTAAAGGGTTGAATGTTGGTATTGAAATCTTCAACTCATTATAGATTTTCTTGACAAAAGTTGGAGACTTTGGATGGCTTGACCTTTATTGGCAGAGCTTTGGGAGAGTTTCATATTTCTTCCTTTGATGCCCTTCATTGAATTCCCTAATAACATCAATGAGCTCTCTATTACGTGGGACTTAATATATTTATACTAATCTCCTAAACATGAAATTTTTGTTTTACCTAATGTGAGACTTCATCAAAACAATTGATTCTAAGACTTCTCCTTAGGTTTGATTGACTTATCACTCAAAAAAATTTTCTGAGATCTGCTCATTTTTCATTTAGAATTTTAAATATTAATAAATAGCCTTTTCTCATGTGATTATTTATGCAATAAAATTAGTCTATATAATTAAGACTTGAAAATACATGACATTATAACTTCTCCGATGTTAAATTAAAAAAGCTTTTACTTATAATACTAGTTATGTGGATTAAGTATCATTTAATAAAAAAAATGTTATATTTCAAATTAATTTATCCACCTATAAAAAATTGTAATAAAATGGTTTATATATTGTATCATTAAAAAATGGGATTTTAACATTAATGGTAATATATATATATATAATGGTTACAAGTAATTGATATGATATTCAAGTAATTAGAAAATGTCATTCTTATAATTATTCTTAATAATAAATATAAATATAAATTGAGTAAATATATATTTTAAAAAAGTATTTATTCATTTTAAAATTTAATGATATGATATATACTATTTAATCATTAAAATGCCATTCACACAGTTATAATTAACGACCAGTCAAATCGTATCATCTATATACAATCATAAAAATAATTGTACATAATAATTTGAAAAGTAATACTAGTAGGACCAAAAAAGTAATCATCCCATTTTATTTTACAATTTATTCCAAATTCTATTGCCGAGTGCCTTTAGCAGTTTATACTAAGCAGATGGGAAGGCAAAATTACAAAGGCCATGAATAATTGTTACCAATAAAGCAAGTTTCCCATCAAAAAAAAAAAATTCCCATCCATTTAACAAAGCAAGAAGTCCTGTAGCTTTCTTTTTGCCAAATACTCAAAGTATAGATACCTAGAATTTTACTTTGAATATATTAGAATTCCGGTATGCATATTCTTATTGACAATGTTTTCTCTCAAAACAATCACCACTGAGATGGAATTAAGTGATTATATATGTGATAAAATTGGTCTATATAATTAAGACTTAAAAGAATATAACATTATCTCTTATTAGTTGCTAAATTAAAATGTTTTTATTGATTGTATTAATTATAATATTTTAAAGGATATTTCTAGCATATCTGAACTAAAAATCTGGGCATTGATATTTTCACTTTATAACATAATAAAAATCATTAGATTTGAATGATATAAAAATGAATAGTTAAAATTCATAATTAAGAAACTTGTTTAATAAGTAAAAAGTCAATGACATAGCAATTATATTTTGAAATAATAAATTTTATTTTAATTTTAGATTTATCAGTAACTTAAAATAAGTGATATGAGTAAATTATCAATATTAATTTATATGTATATTTTCACATGTCTTCACTATACAATAAACCTAATTTAATGCTTATTAACTCAAATTTATTTATAATATGCTTTAATTTTAATTTAAGATTTTCAAAACTAAAATATTTTTAAAAAATTACCGCATAATGATTTTGAGAAATATAAAATATACTTAACAAATTAAAAGTTCTAAACTTTTACTTTATGAAGGTAGTTTTTTATTTTTTCTCTTTTTTTAAATAATCTCCTTCATTTATTTATTACACATAAATACATAAAAGAATCTTTAAAATACTTAATTTAGTAATAAAATTTAGTATTATTTTCAATCAAAAGTCTATATCCATTGCTACTTTTAGAAAAAGTAATATATATATATATATATATATATATATATATATATATATATATATATATATATATATATATATATATATATATATATATATATATATTATTTTTTTGATATGTCACTATCTAAAATTAAGTTCTTTGATCATGTTTAAAATATGTTCAGTAAGTTTTATTTAAAATTTTAAGTGTTACATATATACTTATTAAAATATAATATGTGTATTTCCTTTTACTTTTCTCATCTTATAAATTATATTAAATATTAGCTTTTACAACATACATACTATCATTTTCAAATGAAATATTTATTTTATTGATTTAATTTATTATCATTAATGATTTATGCATAAGATAAAATAAAAAATAAATGAGATGAAGTTGAGTTTCTCTTGGTAATGGGTGAAATTGTGAAGAAAATGAAGACTAATATCAAGATAAAAATATAACTACTAATCTAATATATCAAACCCAAAAATGAGCTATTCATATTAGGTTAAGTTGTATAATAATAAATTACTTAAATTTTCTAATCTTGATTTTTTAGGTCAGACATATTTGAACATACATAGATAAGTATGTGTACATATATGCTGGTTTTTTATTAACAAATTTTTTATATTGATTGATTTTATATATAAATCTAAATAATTTAAAAGAATAAAAAGTAAAAAATATTATATTATATTAAAAAATAATAACATGATATTTATTAAAAAATTTAATTTGTTAAAATAAAAAAATTTCAAAAATTATTTGGACGTAATACATTAATTTCAAATATAATTTTATTGCATGGTATATAATAATATTTTCCTCAACAAATTTATGGTAAGTAAAGACCTTGTTATTGAAAAAAATAATGTTTCCGATAAAATAATTAAAATAAAGTATTTAAGAATATAGTATATAATTTTTTTAATTTTTTGGGTAAACAAAAATTTTCCTCATTTAATACAAAAGCATTAGGTTTTATATACATTTATTTTAATATAAATGAGTGATTTTAAGTAGTGAAAAGTAATTTTTTTAATTTCATATAACATTTAAATAATGAACAATAACTCCTAATTATTTTTTATAATAATTAATATATTGCTCTATCTGGTAAAGTAATAATTTTATTGTATGTTTTTAAGATTAGGTACAAATATAAATTTTAGTAATATGTATGTGTGAATCAAAAAGAGAGAGAGAAAAAAAATTTAAAGCAAGAATTTTTTAAATTTGAGTAGAGTTAGAAATATTTGGCCTAACTAACTTTTTATTTAACTTATAATTTGCTAAAAAAAGATATAGAGTTAAAATAAAATCAAAATAAATTTAAAGTTTAATTTAAAAAGTTTATAAAGAAATAATTAACTAAAAAATCTCTGTATTATCATTTTATTAGTTTATTGTTATTATTATTGTTGTTGTTGTTGTTAACAAACTAATTTCGATCAATTCAATATATTAGATTTTTTTTGTAACGGTTGATTATAAAGACATAATAAGGGTTAAACTTATATTTTTATCTATAAATTACTGACTTGTAAAAGTAGATTTTAGAAGTATTGAATTATTCCTACAAATTCACATATCAATATTGTAAAAGTAGATTAATTAAGGTGTTGATACTTTGAGTTTTAATTCAAGGTACTATAAAACTATCCTATTTTAAATCCTATTTCAAGCATAGGGCAAGGGTAACCATGATTACAAGGGATGATGCAAATTCTTAAATGCTTTGATTGTAATATACAATGTTTTGAAAACTAAATCGATCATTGAACCGGAATGAAAGCAGTTCAAAGTTTAATAGTTTAGGGTTAGTGATTCAAGGTTTAATGCTTTGATTGTAATATACAATATTTAAGGTTTAATGGTTCAACTAGAGTCAAATTGAAGTTGAACCAAAATTATAATATAAATTGTAAATCAAACATTTTAATACATACATATATAGTTAAAAATAATTAAGTTATCATAAAGTTAAATTTATGTATATAAATATAAAAATATTTACAAAAATTCAAATAATTTCAGAATTTCATATGTTCATAATATCATATGTTCATAATAAAAAATTAATATTGAATCCAAATTTTTGGTCATGTCTTTTTCATTTATATATACAAGGTAACTTTTTACTATTTAAAACTTTAAATTTTGATTATGTACATAATATTAAGCAAAGATAATATTATTTTTGTAATCATTTAAACAATAATAATCTTTTAAAAAATCGATTGAACCCTGAAAATGGTGACCGGTTCACATGATTTGATTAATTTGTTATCAATTCATCAATTTTTTCAAGATCAATTTTAAAGATTAACTAGACTGGCCAGGTAATCGATTTACGATTTTTCCAGTTCAATCGACTGGTTTGGTCTAGTTTTTCATATATTAGTAATATATGTCTTCAATCTCACTTAATAAATAAAAAATAATTATTAATTTTATTATTTAATTATATTATAGAATTCACAAACTTATAAATTTTATAATTTTTAAAATATTAAAAAGATATAAAAATTGATCATGGACATTTTTATTAGGTAAGATTGAGAGCATGTACAAGACATATATTATCTTCCTCTTAGCCTACCCTTAGATTAATTTTTTTATGACAAAATACAACATTTAGTCACTCATTTACAAAAGTAGTGAGTATTAAATCCTTAAATTTTATGATTAGTCTCTTACTTTTATTTTTACTATAATTATTAGTTCTTCTTTTATTTGCAATGTTAAAATAAATAAAAATTATTGAAGTTAATTTTTAAATATCACCTAAATAATGTTCAATATATATTTATTTTTTGTTATATTTTTTATTTTATCATTTATTTTAGTGTTAAAGTAAAGAGAGAAATAAATAATTATAACAAATGTAAAAATAAGGAACTAATAGTATTGATTATAAAATTTAAAGAAGGTAATAGTCATTACCTTTATAAATAAAGGATTAAATATTATGTTTATTCTTTTTTTATTGTGAATGACTAATAAAATCATATTATAATGAATAAAATTTATGGTTATGCTTATGTATAGAACTAATAAAAGACTTGCATGTGGTACTCGATCATAATTTTATCTTAAAAGTTATAAATTTGATGTAAAAGGTTGTAAATATGTAGTGAATGAAGGGATGGATCATTATTGGAATTGCTAGACTTTAGTGGGATTGTGATAATAAATTTACCCTTTAAACAATAGTTATAACTTAAATTAAACATTTTATAATGAGAGAATGCTTCACTAATTATGCGTAGGGAGGATAGTTAACAGTGGTTGCGATGCTCTTTCTTTTTCTTAACCTAAAAATAAAATAAAATAAAATATTCATATGCACAAGAAAAATTACAATCTCATTTTTTAATATTAAGTTATAATTTTTTATAGAAAAGTTGCAAACATTCCAAAATACTTCTTGTTGCAACTTTAATTTATACAACCATACTTTTATATATACCGATTACATATAAATTTACACGAGAATTAAAATTCTTTACTAAAATTGTAATGCGACACCCACATCTAGATCCATAATTCATTTGCAATTGAGTTTTATTGTGGATCTCATCCCACTTGTTAGAAATTATTCCAAAAAAAAATATACAAATCTTACATCAATTTGGATGCGGGTATATCATTTTACTCTTCAAAATTATAATAGTTATGTATTTATTACAATATTATTGGAAAATCGATACATATATCACACTAATAATCATGCATAATCATAATATAATTTTATAAAATAGTTTTAAAATTGTAAAAATGAGTAAATATTGAATATAATTATGCATAATATATATATATATATATATATATATATATATATATATATATATATATAGCTATGATTAGTGATTAGTTTGATAATATCAATTTATTACTTTATTTTAGAGATCATATATTTAATATAAAAGAGCATTAATTCTTGCATAGTGAAAGATAGAAGATGGTAAAAAATAAATATAAGCCTATAAAAATTATAATGAGACAGAATTTGATACATCACTGTACTAGTAATGTACCATATATTTTTCCAAAATAATAATGGATTTTTTTTTATCTAGTGGGAAAAGTAATTAGCTAATAATGTATTTTTAAGAGATAACTAGTATCCTGAATTACTATGTAAGATAAATTGGTTTCTTTATAGGAATAAATTCTAAATGCATAAATATGTACTAAATTAAAACCTTAATGTTACTTTTTTATTATTTTTTAAGTAATACTTTATGCACCAAAAGTGAGATTTAGAATTAAATTTTGAATATAAATTAAAAACTATCAATTAAATATAGAATGGTAGTATAAGTTTGTAAAACTTAATCCAATAAATATAAAAGAATCAAAATCTAATTTTGTATTGCACTCAGATATATATAATATTTTTGTTACATTTCTATTTAAACACCAATTTATGTCTGTTATTTTTGTTTTGTTCTTTTTGGCTTTTATGGTTGTTATTATGAGAGAGTTGCTGTTGAATGAAGTTTATAGATTTGTATTCTATGTTATTCTCATTATCTAATTATAAGTGGCAAGCAGCTACTATAATTGAATGAAGTATAAAATTATAGATACTAATTATAATTTCAGTTTTGATTTTGTGATTGATTAAACCCATACCTTAACACTACTTACACTTATTTTGTTTAATAAAATGTTAGTTAATTGCCTACATATTATAATAGGATTTAAAATAACTCTACCACATATAAGGAATAAAAAATTGCGGTAAGGTTAAATACACCTAACAACTTTCTTATGATAGCACTACTTTATAAATTTTACCAAATTAGAGATTTTAACTATTTTTCAATGAAGTTAAATTCAATTTATTATTAGTATATAATATTTTATACTATTAATGGATAAGAAGATAATATATTATTAAAGAAATAATAATTTTTATTAATAATAAAAATATTTTAATAATTTTTATTGATATAATAATATTAATTAATGAATATTTTAATAATTTTTAATAATACTAAATTCTTTTTAAATTTGTGAGAACAGAAAACTAGAAGCAGGATTGGTGAGTCTAAGCATCACTGCTTCTTAAATATTTAGGATTTGCTTATTTTTTGGGAGACATTTTAGAGAAGAAAATCTCTTTTGCATTCTGGGTTTGATATATTACCTACATATCCTATTATTAAAAAAAATACCTAGAATTATAATAATAATGAAAAACTCTCTCTTTGAAGAAGAATTTCTTTTTCCAAATTTCCTAAATTTAACATTGAATATATAGAATATTTTCTATTAATAATTTATAATTATATTATTATAAAAGATATTTTCATTAAAATAAATGAAACCTTCCTTTATATCTATGGAAAATGGGTATAATTAATTGTGTAATACCATGACATAGATAAAAATTAAAAGGAGAAATATTATTAGAGTGTTTTCATAGATTTTATAAAGTATGTATAATTTTCTAATTAATTATATATTATTTATGTATTTATACGTATTATATAATTCATTTTATATATAAAATAAAAGATACAAACCAATTTAATAGTTTGGGCTTTGATTAATTTAACGGAGGTGAAATGAAAGTTTATATCTTAGTTTATTTTATATTTTATTTTATAGATTATAGATTTTAAATCTATAAATTTTAGGCCCAAAACAGACCAGACTGATAAGACCCACGGGCCCTGTGGGCGTAACACGCTCCAGTTAGATTCAATTTGTTTCAGAAAAAATTTTCAAAGAAAGAAAGAAATATGACCGTTGGATCAGAAAACGATCCAACCATCACAATTTAGAAACGACTTGACCGTTGGCATTATTAGAAGCGCCAGTTCATATAATGACGCTCCCTTTCACTTGCTAATAAACTCCAAAACAAATTTCGAAATTTGTTTTCCACATTTCATTCCAAACATACATCGACGCAGGCAGTATTCAAAGGAAGAATTGAAGTTTGAAAGAAAGGGGACGTTGAGATTTTGCGATCGGAAAATGATTTAGCGAATGGTCGTCTCCAAGTTTTTCTGTTTGCGTTGTTCTCTGGTGTGGAGGTGTTTTTGTTCTCTAGTGTTAGGGGTGTTTTTGTGGGGTGGGTTTCGACGAGAAGAGGATCTAGATATGGCTTCCAGTGCTGTTCTTCTCCCACTAAATAATACCAGGTTTTGTTTGCACTCATTTGTTGATTTTCGATTCTTCATTAACTTTACGCCTTTTCAATTCCATCTGTGATGTGGGTCTTAGTTTTATAATTGTTTCGTTTGTTTCTCTGACTATAAGATTGAAAGACCAGAAACTTATAAGGAATCAATTCTTTTTTATAAGGAATCGATTCTGACTGTGTAAATTTACTCGTGATTATTTATAGTTTGATTTTGGATTTTACTTTAATCTTTTATAGAAAAAAAAAAAAGTTTCTTTGATTATATTGACTGCGATGTTGGCAACATCAAAAGATTCAAACAGCTTTTGAATTTGTGCAAATCTGATTCCAATTGTTTCCAGAATTTTATGAAACCTTCCTCCTTGTCGATTCAAACTTATGCGGAATCGATTTTTTTTTATGTGTATGCAGATATCTGTCTAAATTTATCTGTGATTATTTGTAGTTTCATTTTGGGTTTTACTTTATAGAAAAAAAGTTTCTTTGATTACGGGACTACAATATTGGCATGACCAAAAGATTCAGACAGTTTTTGAATTTGTACAATTTTTTTTTTTTTTTGGAATTTTCTGAAATCTTCCTCCCGAGTGTCTGCATCTAGATCAGTTTTCCTCTTCTCTGCATGATTACCTGTGAACCATCATAATTGTTGGGGCATTCTCTTTTGGAACTCATGCTGTGACATCTTTGTTATTGGGTGAGAATAAGCAAAAGAACGTAGAAGCAGAACGAAGGAACAAATGGCCCCTGAAGGATATTGGTTCAAGAAGCCAGAACATTAAGTTATTGTCATTAGCTCTGATGATGAATATGAGGAAATAAAATTGCTACAAGAAGAAAGGCAAAAGAAAAAATCCTCAAGGAAAAATGTTAAGAAGACCTTTAGTTCAATCCTCACTGCCTGTGGACTTGTTAATAACAAAGGATCTAGTAGAAGACATTGATACTGATGATAATGAGAATGAACTGGCAGCAGTTGAATACCCTGATGACATCTACAAGTTCTACTACTTCATAGAAGTAATACTCTATGCCTTATTTTTATCTTTTTTTTCCTTTTCTCTACCTCTCTTTCTCTTTGTATCTCTCCCACTCTAACTTTGATTGAAATTGCAGCATGGAATGGGAGCCGCATACATGATTACATAGGTTCACAAATAGCTATTAATGTTAAGATGAGATCAATCCTTATGGATTAGCTGATAAAAGGTACATTCAAAATTTGAGCTAATGCTAGAAACTCTGTATCTAATAATGAAAATTGTTGATAGGTTCTTTTCCGTGAAGGTTGTGACTAGGAGGCGACCTCAGCTAGTTAGCATTAGCTTAATGTTGATAGCCTAGCTTGCAAATTTGCAGAGATATGGTTACTAGAGGCACTTTTTTTTTAAGCATCAATAATTCTTTAGTTTAGATTTTCCCCTTGAATTTGCCTTAATTTCTCTTATTGACGTTAGGTCTTAGTGTGTGCTAAATTATGTTATAGGTTTAAATTATGCAAGTCAATGACTTTTTCTGCAATTGCATATCAGATAATGCCTATCTTAGTTAAAAGGTTTTGGTCATGAATAAATTAATCTTGGGTAAATTTGAATGGTCCTTAACCATTGCCACACTATATGTGTTCTTTGTGTTGTATATCAAAGCCTCAATTCCTTTTGATAAGGACGTATGACTAGTTTTAAGAAATTTTTGTTGTGTGTCCAGAATGACAAGTTTAGTGTACACATGCATAAAACTGAATTAAATAAATTTTCTTTCAATTTCATGGAGGATATGGTTTTTTTTCCTTGCTGAATTTAGTCTGATGCACTATCCTACTATCATCTATGATTGTTGCATCTACTGTATATGTAGCATGGTGTAAACTTCACAAAAGCCCTTTTTGGACAGACTTTGAAGCACTACACGGGCTACATTGAGGATCAATCAATCAATACTATTACCATTTTAGAGGAATTAAAACAGAGACCCTTAACATCCATGTGCTTCGTTCCTTTCCAAGGATATCGGTGTTGGATAAAGACCAGTTCTATTGCAGGTCTTGAATTTTATACTCGCACTTCTCCATTTTGCAACAGACATGGCATTTTGGTGCCTTATAAATTGGCTGCAAGCGACATTGAAGATTGATTGTTGTTACCTTTCGGAAGCCATCGTGCTTACAGAGGCTTTCCATGTGGAAGACCTATCCACTCTAAGCTCTCTTCTTTTTGCTAGAAATTCTGAAGAAACTGTGCAGAAAAAAATTATGTGCAAAAATGGTAATCCTTAAAACTGAGGCTTTCAGGGCTTTGGCCACTGATTTTTTTTCATGGGATTCATTGTTGAATTTATCATGTCCTTTTCTCCTTTGCTATGGTCACTTTCCTAACTTAAGAATCTGCTATAGTGCTGAAAATTTTCAAATTGATCTGTATTCTTTTCCAACTTTAGCTCTGTGCATACATAAATTTTTCAAAATTTTGCAATGTTCCACTTTTCCCTCAATTATTTTGCTTTGTGATACATATTCAAATTTTAGTAGCCTTTTTGTTTAGCAGAGCCAGCTATTATTTTCGTAGGTCTTCAATCTACATGTTTTCTTCTTATTTACTCTCTGAAATAATGTACATTTAGTGTATTTTTTTAATAGGCACATTTCGAGACTATATCTTATTGCCTACTCATCAGTGTGGTTACTTAAGTTTTTGTCACTATTTCTTTTGTTCTTCTTTTTGATTTATCGATTCTTCTTGCTTGGTTGTAGCTAAGAAAATATCTTCTTATATATTAATTTACCTTGTAATTTTCACTTACACCCAAGCTGTTCATAATAATGCTTGAAAGAACCAATATTATTATAATTATTTTTCTTCTATCAATTGTGTTGTTTCCAAATTGTATGTAGCTATCATTTTTAAGTTTGAGCTATTCTTAGTATTGTGCTTCATCATCGTCTTGATTTCATTATTCATTAAACTTTTTTTTTCATTAAAGCTCGTGATAATTAAATTCTTGGTTAAACTTTTGCTATGATCAAAGCTTGTGTATCCTATGTTAACTTTTTGTTCATTTCCTAGTTTAAAATTGTCATCTATCCCCAATCATAGAAAACTATTATTTGTATTATTAGCAAAATTTTTTTAGGGAAACAAGTGTAAGAGGGTTAAAATTTTTACTTGACTTTGTTCCATATAAAGAAATTTACAATATCCTTGATCTTTGATTTTCATTTGATTTGATAAATTTCTTTTACATGGACCAAATAGTTAACTTGTTATAAGAGAGTTTTTATTTAATAAGAAATTACGTCCCCTTCTTATATTAGTTTTATGCTAAGCAGTAAAAACAATTCTAGTTCTTTCTTGTGTTCATTTCACTTTATCTCTCTCATTCAAATTTAAAATTGCACCATCACTTTTTTTCCATAGGAAATAATAGATACTGAGTTCCATGATGTCATGCTTAATGTGATGAAAAGGTTGTATTTAGTTTAATTCATGTAATAAGTGACTAAACATTTTGAGATTATTATAGATTCATTTATGTTTTTAATTCATGCTTTAAGTTGCCAAACATTTTAAGATTAATTATTGATTCATATATGTCATTTGTCACTCGTGACAAACAGATGGGTTTCAAACCTGTATATGGGAATATGCATTTTTGTTAATTTTGTATATTTTCATCCTTCTGGTGAACATCTTTCTTCAATGCAAATCTTTCCTATTTTTAGTTTGGTAAAATTTCACTAAATTTGAAGATGGTTGCTTACAAGTTTATGACCATTGATCATGCCTATAGGGTAAAAAGAAGTTGAAAATAGATAATTGTTCATGGGAGAGCATAAAATAGTTTACATTTGTTGTTTCACTTTCCATTATGTGTGATGTAGTTTCAAAAGAGGGGGCATCGACGTTCTAATTTTACATTTTTTTTATGCTGGTTATTTTTTAAAAATCATTTTTGTTATTGTTGTGTAGTCAGTATACTTGATAAATTGTCTAGTTATACATTTTTTTTATGCTGGTTACTTTTTTAAAATCATTTTTGTTATTGTTGTGTAGTTAATGTACTCAACACATTGCATATTTTAATATGATCTAGAGAGTTCTTCTTTTATATATAGTCATTAAGTTTTGTGCAGTCAATAAACTAAAAACCCTTTTGTTATAGTTCCTTTCTTTTGTTAATTGCATGGATAGGGTCATGGTGAATGATAACAAAAATAAACACCACATCTCCTGTTTCTATCTACAAAGCATTGAAGATTAAGTTCAACTCTTAAGACATTGGAATTGTTAGCAACAACCTATAAATGAGTCCCTTGACTAAGAAAATTGTATGTGTATTATGCTAAATTATGAAATGCATAGTTTGGCAAAAAGGTCACATAGCTTGAGTGGTTTCATTGAATCTGTGGTAAGTGATTTCTTATGATGCTAGGCATGGAGAGTGGTTCATTTAACTTAAGTATTGATAGTGATTAATAGTTTCCCAGAGTGTAACTTCATTATCAATTTTGATGCAAATATAAATGAATTGAGTTTAGCCGTCGACATGGATTCAATTCCATGGATTGTGCTTTGGGTCCTACTTTGTCATTCATTGTACAAGATGCTGAAAATGATTATGCCTGGGCAAACAAATCATTAATAAGTAAGAGGGCCAAAGTTCTTAAAGATCTAGAAATTGAGGCTTTGATGCAATAATGGGATTTAGATGAAAAGGATATCCAAAACTCACCATAAACTCTTCTGGGTGGATTTGGAAGTCAAATCAGACTAGCTTTTGAAGAATTACCTGTCTTAGCTTCAACTAGACCTAGAATCGGTTCATTTGTTCAAAAGGTAAAGGCCTTTTAAGATCCATGAGTCTTTCCTTCCTTGAAAATGATAATAATTGAACAACTTAGTTATTCGAGCATCTATTCCAGTTGTTCTGCATGTAAAAATAGGTAATGATGTAATGGAGATATTATTGCATGTGACTTTTTAGTTTCTGCTGGGGCAAAGTTGTGTGATCATGTAAATAAATTAATGCCTTTGCAAGATATTACTGGAAAATTAATAGAAAATATGTTATGGAATGCTACAACCAGCATGGTAGGTCTTGGAAAATTAGAGCATGTCAGCCACATTATTTATGAAGTGGATTATCCTTTATCTCTTGCATTCAACTTCTATTGATATTCCATTTTCACTGTTAATTCTATTACTGGGAAGGCTTATTGGCAGTAGGAATTATTCTTTAGGTGGAATTCAAATTTTACCTAAAAGGAGCTTAAAGAATTTGGAAATGATTGGAGAGACAGCAAATTTAAGTTAAATTTTAACAGATGAAGTAATAGGCTTGGATAGTCTTTGGAAGATGTAGCTCTTATGACCATTAATAAGATTGAATCTCTTTCAATAGAAGGACTGAAAATACAATCTGGTATGTTAAATGAAAAGGCACCATCATAATACTTCCATCCCAACCATACTATATCTGTCTTTAGAGGTGAAAGAGTCGATTTGGCTAGGTTTTTCGAGTTACAAATTGCTAAGTTACTACTAGAATATGATGACATATCAACAATACATTAGTAGGTTAATGGGCCTGTCTATAACATTAGATCAATGGTTGAGATTAAATGCTGGGATTATTGAAGAAGATTAAAATTTAGAGTAAATATAGAATATCCTCAAAGTTTATTATCCTAATTTTAGGGATTTAGATAGTGAAGGATTTAAAAATCTTACACGGTGGCTTTTGTAAAGCAACTTAGGGATCCTCTCAGGAATTATGAAGCAGGTGGAGTTCCAATGCTTATTCTAACTCAAATGGAAAGAGTTTTTATGAACTTGCAATGCAGCAAGACCTTGCTATGATGTTTGAAAGAATGGAGAGCGAAACACTGCTTGTTCTGATGAAGAATACAAATTATGCAGTTAAAGGCACCTCTAACTTCAAATTTAAAATCACTAGGATTCATCTTGTTGGTGTCATTACAAAACCTAGAAAAAAGCCGCTTTAGGGTACCGTAACTCAACAACAGTCTAGATTTTGATGGTTGCTTGCTAATGGCATTGATTTGAATGCTAAACATTTATCCTCAAAATTAAAGACAATAATAGTAAGATTATCCTTTGTTCTTCAAAAAGTTGCCAGAATGAGGATATACTAATATTCATGCCATGGGGACCAATAGGAAAGATCTAATTGCTAAAACATAAAAATTCAGAACCTCGACATCATCTTTTCAAATTGAAATTGAACTATTAGGTCATGTTTTTTTAAGCTCTTTTTGGAAACTTTTCTACATCTAGATAGTCATTAATAAAATATCTAAGAAGTTGCATGACACAATTATAGTGTTGAAAATTTCAAATTTTGTATTATTTTCCTGTTTTAACTCTACATACTTGAATTTTTCAAATTTTTGAAATGTTTTCACTTTTCATCAGTTCTTCGGCTCTGTGGTACATATTCAAATCTTAGTAGCCTTTGGTTTGGCTCTTTGTGCTTCTACTGGTATGTCTTCAATCTACTCATCTGCACTTTTTAATTTTCTGAAACTATTTCATTATCTTACTGCATTTTTTCCTCTTATTTGCTCTCTGAAATATTGTGCATCTAGATAGTCATTATTAAATTATCTAAGAAGTTGTACGAAATAGTTATAGTGTTGAAATTTTCAAATTGTTTTGTATTCTTTTCCGATTTTAACTCTGCAAATTTGAATTTTTCAAATTTCTGAAATGTTTTCACTTTTTCATTAGTGCTTTAGCTTTATGATACATATTCAAATTTCAACAGCCTTTGGTTCGGCTCTCTATGCTTTTAGTGCTATCTCTTCAATTTACTCATTTGCACCTTTTAATTTTCTGAAACTATTTCATTATCTTACTGTATTTTTTCTTCTTATTTTCTCTGAAATAATGTGCATCTAGTGTACTTTTTTTTTTTACAAGTTCATTATGAGAATATATCTTATTGGCTATAGCCTTCTGCTCATCAACGTGGTTACTTTCCTCACTATAATCTTCACTTATGCACAAACTGTTCATAATAATGTTTGAAAGATCCAATATTGTTGTGATTATTTTTCTTTTTATCAGTTGTGTTGCTTTCAAAATCTATTTAGATGTAATTTTGACATCTAAGTTTTTCTTCATTATTGTGATTTCATTCACTTCATTTTTTTATTAGTTTAAAAAAACTTTGAACAATTAATAAGCTTGTATGTCATATCATCAAAGGAATCTAATTAATAGTCTTTAGTATAATAGTCCTTCATAGTAATGATATTTAAATTCTTGGTTAAAGTTTCATTTTGATCAAAGCTTGTGTGTCTCATGTTAACTTTTATTCATTTCTTTAGTTTAAAATTGTCATCTATCTTAATTACAAAAAACTATTATTTGTACTATGAAGAAGAGAGTTAAAATTTTAGTTGACTTTGTTCCTTATAAAAGGAATTTACTAAAATCCATGGCCTTTTATTTTTATTTGATTTATAAATTTCTTTTATAAGGAACAAATAGTTTACCTATTACAAAAGTATTTTTTGGATCAAAAAGTTTTGTTTCCTTGTTGTATTAGTTTTATCCTAGATAGTAGTAAAAATAATTTCAATTCCTTTGTGCTCATTTGTCTTTCACTATTTGTTTTCGTTGTTTCAAATTTCAAATTGTTTCTTTCCATTGGAAGGAATAGATAGTTAATTTCGTGGTGTCATGCTTGATGTTATGAAAAAGTTGTATTTAGTTTAATTCATGCTTTAAGTGGCCAAACATCTTGAGATTTATTATAGATTTATTTATGTCATTTGTGAGCTATATATACAAGGCTCAATCGATTGGGGATCATCTCTATATATGGGAGTTTGCTTATTTGTTAGTTTGGTCTATTTTCATCTTTTTGGTGAATATCCTTCTTTAATGTAAGTTGTTTTATTTTTATTCTTATTTATTATTTGATGAAAATTTAAGTAAATTTGAAGATAGTGAGATAACTTGCAGGTTAGTGCCCATTAATCTCATTTATAAGGTAAAAGGAGTTAAAATAGATAATTTTATATTTCAATTTCATTTATTGTTTCAATTTTCATTATGTATGATACCTTTTTTATGTTTTCTTGGTTATTTTTGTTAGTGTTGTGTAATTTGTGAACTTTATACTTTGCATTTATATAATCGTCAAGTTTTGTGTAATGAATAAATTAGAAACTCCTTTGTAATAGTTCCCTTCTTTTTTTTTTAGTTTTATTGTCAAATTTTGATCTTATGCATTTCCCAAATACTTATAGAAGTGCACCAAATGGCCAAATGTATGAAAATTGCTCACTATGAATTAATGGTATCATATTTTATATTATTTATAATGATGCAAGGCATTAGATTGTTTTCAATTGAGTCAATAACCTTTTTATAAGTGAATTTTTATTATGTGGATCATTTAATTAGTTTGATATTGCATGTTTGATTTTTGTTCTTTATATCTATTTTTTACTTTCAACATAATTCCTTCATAACAGCTACCAAAAGGAATGGGTTTTCAACTAATAGCTTGGATTGTTTTCAATTGAGTCAATAACTTTTTTATAAGTGAATTTTTATTATATGGATCCTTTAAGTAATTTGATGTTGCACATCTTGATCTTCTTTTTAATATCTATTTTTTATTTTCAATATAATTTCTTCAGAAAGGCTACCAAAAGGAATGAGTTTTCAACTAGCAGCTTGCAATGCCATACAATAAAAGAGTGAGGTTTTTTTTTCTTCTATTTCCAAATCACATCCTTTGTTATTTTTTTTATGGAATAGTGATATTAGTTTTAATTTTTTTATATAAGTTAATTTTTCAAAGCCATCTTAATTATAAGTTAATTTTAATTTTAAATTTTATAGTGAAATTATAAGCTTAAAATTTTAATTTTAATTTGTAAGCTATCTTAATTATTGCATTTGAAAGTTGTTAGTATTTTTAATTTTTATTTCTTATATTATAGTTTTGAAGGGCACACCATTTTTGGGGAGTTTAAATTTTTTTTAAATTTTAACCAAAATAAAATATAAAAAATTAATTTTAGAAGTGTTAATTCTATATTGTCTATTAAAATAATTTTGAGTATTTCTTAAAAGATTCATAAGAAAATTTATTTGTTGAGAAATTCAACTTTCTATAAGGATTTACATTTAGTTTGAAATTTATTAATATTTTTAATTTTTAATTTCTTATATATAATTTTGAAGGGCATACCATTTTTGGGAAGTTTAAATTTTAACCAAAATAAAATATAGAAAGTTAATTTTTAGAATTGTTAATTCTATATTGTCAATTAAAATAATTTTAAGTATTTCTTAAAAAATTCACAAGGAAATTTATTTGTTGGGAAATTCAACATTCTATAAGGATTTACATCTAGTTTGTGATTTAAACCACTCATTAAAACTTTTAATAAGTATAATGACCTTATAATTTTTATTACATTACCCACTATGAATGTGGAAAGAAAAACTCGACTTTAATATAAGTTTAGACACTTATAAAATTAAACTTGTTCACATTAATGAAAATAATGTTAACATTATAAAATTAGACTTGTTTACTTTTATAATGTTAATACTTATTCTTCACCCATAAATAAAATTTTCTAAATTTATCATTGATCATGATTCATAAATATATTTTTTGCTTATTAAAACTTTTAATAACTATAATGACTCCATAATTTTTACTACATTGCTTAGCATGAAAGTGAAAGAAAAAAAAAACTCAATTTTTATTCAAGTTTTAAATATCTATAAAATTGGACCTATTTACATTACTGAACACAAATTTAAAAATAAATATTCTATTATGATCTAAATATTTATCTTAATACTTATTTTGCTCCCACAAATAAGATTTTTGGATTCATCATTAATCATGATTCAAAAACCTATCTTTTTAATTATGATTCATAAATTTATTTTCTACTTATATCTTGAATGTAACATTATTAAGCAATTTAGCAAGGATATATTTGTTTTTTGCATAGAGTTTCAATCACTTAACAATCAATCAGTCATAATATTTCATATTACTTTCATCTTCATTAGCTGTTATGTTTTTTATTTCATTTCATTTTTTGGTGATTTTAGACAAATTAAGTTAGGAAGTTGCAAAATTGAGCAAGGTTGAATCAAATTTTGATGGTAAAAGGATTTTGAAGTTATAAATTTTTTTCTATAAAGGATTATATGGGGTGAGTATCACATTATTCCAAAGGCATCAAAGAAAAGATTTAGCTATTTTCTTTGGGTAGAATATTTAGACAACCACATCATTTTCTAGCCATTCATTCATTATCTAAGATGTTTTTTATTTCATTTCATTTTTCAGCAATTCAACAAGGATATATTTGTTTATCATTTAACAATTATTCACTCATGAGTTAGGAATCTGCAAAACTAAGGAGGTCTGAATCAAATTTTGGTGGCAGACGAATTTTGAAATTGTTATTTTTTCTTTTTTTTTATAAAGGATTATACAGGATAAGTATCACATTATTCAAAAGGCATCAAAGAAAATATTTAACTATTTTTTTAGGTAACATATTAAGACAACCACTTCATTTTATAGGTAATCACTTAAGATATATTATTCAAAAGGCATCAAAGAAAATATTTAACTATTTTTTAGGTAAGATATCAAGACAACCACTTCATTTTACAGGTAATCACTTAAGATATATTATCCTCATTATTCAAGATGCTTTTGTTAAGTGTTTTTTCTTTAAGGAGACTAACATAAGGTAAGTATTAGTTACATTGATTCAATAGTATCAAAGAATGTTTTAACTATTTTCTTTGGATTGAATATTAAATAATCATATCACTTTACAGTCATTGATTGACAATATTTCATCACTATCTAAGATATTTTTAATTTCATATCATTTTTTAGTAATTTTGGACAGACTGACTTAAGGATTTGGATAAATGATGAGGACTAAAATAAGTTCTAATAGCAAAGATTTTAAAGCTATTATTGTTATGAGTTGTTAGTAATTTATTTATTTATTTTGTATGATGGATGATATATGTGAGTGTTAGTTATATTGATACGAATGTATCAAAGATAATGTTTGACTATTTTCTTTATATTTTATGGTGGAAGATATATGGTTAGTTTGTATTGATCCAATGGCATCAAATATAATATTTAACTATTTTCTTTGGGTGGACCATTCAAGCAACATATCATTTTAGGGTTATTCATTCACAATATTTTATTCTCATCAAATATAATATTTGATGTATCTTAGCTTGAGAAAGATTGCTGATAAAGGACCTAGATTTTTCTTAAAATGTTAAACTTTTAATTAGTGTGTATTATATTTTAAAGTATTTTTGTAAATGGATAGTGATCACAAATGATTAAACATTATTTTGAAATTTTACATATTTTTAATTTGAGTATTACTATATTGTTTTATGATCGCAATGAATTTAATGATTATATTATATTTTTTTAATTGCAATAGAATTAATAATTTTGTAATATTATAAAATAAAAGATTATTATTTATATGTATAAAATTTTTGGAATCTAACCTAAGTATTCATATTAAATATTGAATTATCATTGTATTCTTATATATGTCAAATGTGATAATATTGGTTCTCTTTTAAAAGTAAACAAAATCTAATAACTTACTTGTATTAATTTTATCCATTTAAAAATTAAATTTAAATTAATTCTATTAAATATTTGTTTAAATCTTATTAATCAAAATGAAAAATTATAATTATTTTATACTCATGATATAATAATATACATATTATTATAGTCAATTTCTAAAAGAAAAAATCATTTGTCCATTTGTACATATTTAATGAACATATGTGTTTATTTTTAATTTATATAATAAATTTTCTATAGTTACAAAGTATGTTGAAATAATTTACATAATAATTCATTTTTAATTTTTTATTAAGCTTCAAACATAAAATATAACCTCTTTTATCATTCCTCATTAAGTAAATATACTTTAATTATTTTCAAATTTTATTTTACCATATTTAATAATCTAAAATAATAATATTTTTACTAATTTTTGTTGAATTAAATAATTTTTAATTAGGTCCAGTTGTCTATTTTTATTAAATAAAACATAAACTAAATTAGAAATCAATGGCAATTCTTTTTTTTTTCTTTTTTTTTTGCCATTCTCCATTAATGATTTTGATAAAAAAAATTAACCTTTTAAAAAGCTTTTATGTCACATGTATGCATGATAGGTCTATATTTTCGTAAGCCTAATAAACCATAGTATGCATGATTATTTCATTAATGATTTTGATAAAAAAAATTAACCTTTTAAAAAGCTTTTATGTCACATGTATGCATGATTGGTCTATATTTTCGTAAGCCTAATAAACCATAGTATGCATGATTATTTCAATTGCTAAATCTCAATTTTTCATTGTAAAAATAATCATATTACTTGTTTTCTTGTTGCCACAAACTCAATAGGAAAATGCCCCTTTTCTTTATTAGCATCAATTTTAATCAATGCAGGGTTGTGATTTAATAGGATTATAGAATATTTCAAAGTTTCTTGCCTAAATTCAAAATATAGTTTATAAGGCTATCAACAAGATTTTGGAATCTTTGAAAATTTCTTGCATATACTCAAAATATGAATATAGATATAATGATTTACAATGAAAAAAACATTAAGGAACATTGAAATTCATGTATCTATAAGTCATGTTTCTACCTAAAATGTAATGTCATAACTTTATCAAAGGAGTTGCCACTCCAATTCAATAGTAAACACCACAATGGTTTCTTGAATGCTAATGACAAAGTTATAAGTTTTCTACAACATATAATGATGGGATTTATTATATTGTTGAAAATATGAAGAATTCAATTAGTTTATATTAGTTGCATGGACCTTATTTCATTAGGACAAAGGCAAATCTATACTAGAATTCAAATATAATTGTAGACACAATGAGTATCATTGCAAGACCACAAATAAGATTTTGAAATCTTTGAAATTTTCTTGCATAAAATTAAAATATGAATGTAGATATAGTGATTATAGAAAAAAAAACATTAAGGAACAATAAAATTCATGTGTCTATGAATCATGTTTCTATTCAAAATGCAATGTGGTCGCCTAAATAACATTCAGTAGATAATGACGTATAGTTTGGAGAGGGATAATTAGGTTTTGGTTTCAATAAGAAAAGGAATTTGGGTTTTGCATGCCTTATTGGAAATATTAGACCTTTTTTTTAATAAAAGAATATATCTACCCTAAGGCAATTAATTATTCAACCATTATTAAATATTTTAATTATTACAACAAGTGTTTTACCTACCATTAAGCAAATTCAATGGCAATGATTTTATGATAAGATGAAATTACAATGAGTAAAATTTATGAATATTAATATTTATATATTAAATTTATATTAATTTGATGAAAAAGAAAATATAAAATAATAGAAAGAAGTAAACTTTCAGCCTGTCAAATGAATCGACCTGTACTAGCCATGTCCAAAACATATCTAATTTTATAAGGGTTTAAATTTGTCAAAACCCATGACAAACTAGGCCAACCAATGGATTTTAATTGTAAGTCTACAAAGTTGGTAGATATAAGCCAACCTATAATGGATTGATTCCGCAATAGATCCATTGTATTACACATATCTAAAAATAAGTCTAATTTTAAAAGTAAACCTGCTGAAAACTCATGATGGGTTTGAACTAACTTGCAAGTCATGAATTGCTTAAGATCCTTATAAACTTTTAAATTATAAAATAAAAAAAGTATCACAATTAAAATGAAGAAAATTTTAAATAAGGAAAAGACATGATTTTAAAAATTAAAATAATGAAAATATGAGAATATAAATAATGAAAAATATTAAATAATTAAAATTTAAACATAAATTAGGAAAATAAATGTTTAATAATAAAGATTTAGAGTTAATTTTAAATAGAGTAATGAATAATGTGAAATTATTATAAGTAAATTTCATGCAAAATATTTTTTCTAGTTTAATTTATATGATTTGTGAATATTTGCAAAGCACCCAACCATTCATCGAGGATAACCTATTAACATAACCTTAGGGTTCAAACCCAACTAATGATAAGATTTGGATTCATCCAAAAAGTGACTTGTAAGTATTGGCTAATATTCACTTGAATTTTTGTATTAATTAATTTGTATTATTTAACATTTGGGTTAAATATGCACTAACGTATTTGATTGCAAGTTAATTACTACATTACTTTTAGTTCCATTAGGGATGTTATAAAAAATAAGATTTACAGAGAAGTTAGGAATGTTATTGAGAAAAAAAGTTTGCAAGGAAGAGAAAAGAATAAAAAGTTATATGGAAATGTTAGTAAAGAGATAATACTTGAGCATTTCCATATGTCCATAACATAAAAAGTTGAAAAGCTTAATGTGGGTCTTATAGCTTTGTTTTCATGTCCATGGTCCCTTTTTTTTATCCTTAAAGCTATTATCAATGAACCCACGTAGAAATATTTGCTCCTTTTTACTATTAGTACTTTCAAATTCACTCAATTGAATTAGCAACACATAAAAGAAACTAGTCATCTTTATCTATTTTAAAATGGTAATTTGACACAAATTATGCTTGAGAGAGGATGACAACCAAAGAGTAATGACTTACATCTCAATAGTTAATAATAGAGCAGCATAAGCACAACAATAATGTGCTATTTGAGAGCTAGCCATTTAAGATTTAGGATTTTTGTTCTTATGCATATAGACATTAGCATCATAATTTTATAATTATATATCATATGTCATTTTACTTTATATATTGCATTTTTTATCTCATTTTGTATCATAATTTATATGATAATATTTTTAAATTCTTAATAATTATGAAAAATGTTTGAGATAAAACTTACTATTAATATAGCTAAAACAGAAATAGAATTTATTATTGGATATATCAACATCACATCTTCAGAATAGAGTTGTTGCTGCATCACATAAATGCAGCCCACTAACTCCTATTCCAACAATAGTATCATATTGATACAACATAATTTATTATGACAACAACATATATTGTTTGGATAGGGTCTTGTAACTACACACTAATAGCAATAACTTATTTCCGATGGCAATGTCATTGCTAAACTTTGATGTCAATATCAATGACAACTCTAATTAATACTCTTTTTCCTGTAATGTACCTCTTCTTCCTTTCCTACATGCCCCATCGATATTTAATTTAACCTAACTAGCTTGGCATCCATATGTCTTGCAATTCTACCAAACTTCTATTAACCACGCCATCATCCTTTAGGATAGCAAGGCTCTTTATGACCTCTTGGACCCTGTTAGATATTTCTAAGACTGCATCACTTGTTTGTCTCTACGGATCAAAGATATCTATATTCCTCTCTGGATAAATCTTTGTTGAAGTTCAGATCAAACCATCCCTCAAAGAATTTAGACCAGTATCTAGGATGAACTAGTCTCAAACACACATTATAACTGCTTGGACAGTCCCTTACGACAAGCTGCAATCCATCATGTGTCTGTTTATTAGCATTGGATAACAAATTACCGAGTCAAAAGCTGGAGAAATGTTTTAATTATTTCTAGTCCGTTCCCTCTCCAAATTTTCCACTAATTCCCTCTTCTAACTATAGCCCCTTCTCACTGAGAAACTCAGAAGCTGATCGTACTGTAAAGCTCCCATCATTTGAGCATGTCCATGTACCTGTATCGACTCCTTTTCTAGTTATTGTAAACTTTATTTTAATATTTACCTAAAACATTCGTAAATCTCAATTATTAAAAATAAATAGATGAGGTTCTTGAGAATCATGATTTTCACATATAGAATACATAAAATACAATTCATAAAAAAATATAATAATAGATTATTTGAGAGATACTCTAATCCATAAGTGATAGATGAAGGTGAGAAACTTCTATCTACCCCCAACCTTTCTATTTTTTACACTGTCTTAAAAGGAAACTTAATAGATGGAGATAGAATGATTTTTTTTATTATTTAAGTGCTATTGTCAATTCCCATCAAATAGACAATCATTAGGTGTTAATTCCTTAATTATCATTTAAGGCCCTTACAATTTCATGAATTACCTTAATTATCATTTAAGGACCTTAAAATTTCATTAATTCCTTAAATAATAATTAAGGCCCCTAAAATTATATTCAAATTAAAACTTTAAAATTCAATTATTACATCAGAAATTTCATTTAGATAATTATGACATATGTTTTTTCTTCTTTTTTTTTTGGTGGCGGATAGGGGTCAAAAGACCCAAAAGGAAAGAGAGCTAATAAATAAAAATTTTAAGAATCTTTATGCCTAGAACTAGCGTTGAAATACCAAGTGGAAGACTATGAAATTATGACATATGTATCAATTGACTTATTATAATTGCAATATTATTAATTATTGTAATTATTAATATTAAATTAAAGTTATTAATTAATAAAATAATTAATATACTTATAGTAATCGGAATAGAAAATTTTATAATAAACACTTAAATAAACTTTATCTAAATTTTACCAAATTAAAAAATCACTATCCTAAGGAATGAACCCCCTTCATATCACCTAAGATCAATTGCATATATTAAGCAGGATGATATTTATTTAAATTTTTATACATATACATATTAAAGCAAAAAATATATATATATATTTTTATGTGCCTTGCATACCCAACTTAAATATACCTTCCACAAATCAAAATTCTAATAAACACATATCTTGTGTGCGTACGTATTTCACATATCATAGCAAGCAAACCATGAATTGAGTGTCACTATTCAACAAACAAAATTAAATTTAGAGAAAATTATACTCTATATACATACAATTTTACTCTTGTTCGTGTAATATACAAGTAATTTTGAATGTTAAAATTTACCCGCATATACTTATTACTATTTTATCCAATTAAATTATTTTTTATAAACAAAAATTAGAAAAGTTGATGTAGTGCACGTGATGTATTCCCCTAATTTTGATTCAATTATTACTAACAAGACACGATACTTCCAGAATAAACTTGAACATGTATAATTAGTGTGACATAAAACTCGCAATCACAAAATATAGAAATCACGCATCCTTGAGTGTGAGAATTTAAATTTCCACAACTAATAGAGCAAGTTTTAATCTTTTTTGAAAAATTTAGATCAGAAAATCCTTTCAAATCCATAATTTCTAAAATATAAATACAAAATAAAAAAAAGTAAAGAAAAAAAAAACTTGTCTTAGAAGTAGCCTGCAATGACTTATTTTCCAAAACCAATTAAAACATAGGAAAGATTCTAGTACATCATTTTTACAGTATCCCGATAAATCTACAATTTAAATTTATTAATTTATATAGTATTATATAAATTAAATAAAATCTAAAGATTTAAAACCACTGATACAATGTAATGTACGAAAAATAACTCTTCAGCATTCTTAAGAGAGGTTAAATCAAGAACGAAACAGAATGAGAAAAACAAATCTTTGGCCTTTTGGAAGCCACGCAATTCTCTACTCCGTTAATCTTAACCACTAGTTGGAGGAAAAAAAAAAGAAACTATGATACAAAATCAAACTCAATTCGTGAAATCTTTTTCTTATTTATAAGAATATTTTTAAAAGAATATAAAAATCTTATATTTAATTTAAATTTCAAAAAAATATTTTTAAAAATAATTTTAAATTAAAATATTTTCATAAAAAATAGATATCATATATTTTTATAACATAAAAATATTTTAATAATAGAAATAAACTGTCATTTCATTAAAATCTCGTCACTATTAATATTGTATTTCACCATCATCTACCATAGTTAATCATTGTTAGTTATTATTAACCACTATTAACTATTATCTATTATCACTTATTATTAGCCACCTTCAATTACCAATAGCCACCATGAGTTATCATTTAATTGTCAATAACTATTACCGACCATCACCTGCCATGAGCATGGGTGCTTAATAGGCCTTCAATTTCATAGGCCTAAGGAACTAGTCTGTAGATTTTTCACAAATTGAATTTGCAAAAATTAGGCCTGTAAAAATACAAGCCTAAACAAGTTCAACCCATGTGGGTCATGAGCTAAACCTATTTAAAAGGCAAAATTTGCAAATTTTTATGAGCTTTTACACAAACTAGACCGATTAAAATAGGCTCGCATAGAATATGGGCCTTAATAGACCAAGCTTAAACTAGGCCAACCTATTAAATACCCCTAACCTTGAGTGATAGTTGTTATTATCATTTATTATTAGTGACATTTGTTAGTTACAATCCATTGCTAATGTCCATCATCATCCACTACTTATTACAAATAATTATTGTTACCACCATTTATCGTGGATAACTTCTATTAGCCATATCCACTATCGTTAATTACCATAACCATCATTTATTATCATCCATTACTATTAATTATCTTCCACCACCCCATTGTCATTTAACACCCAATTTTTTATAATAATATTTTAAGAATTATATTTTTTTTGTTCAAAGGGAAATTAAAAAGACAGCAAGACCAAGAACAAATGAAAAAGACAAACAGAGAAAGACCCAAAGACTACCTAAAGAAGCAAATACCAAACAAATCAGCTAAAAGAGAAACAGAAATATCCTCAAGAGGATGAATCCAATGTTTTTCTTGAATCTTGTTTAAAGCTCCCTATTTAGCTAAGAAATCAGCAGGTTAGTTTCCCTTTCTTAGAGTATGAGAAAAGGAGACACTATAGAAATTCTGTGAAAGCTGATGAATATCTTGATAAACTCCTCATAGAGGATGAAGGCACTGACTCCTTGCTTACACACAAGAATTGCATCCTTAGAATCTAATTCAATAATGATATTCTTTATTTTATTATCCATTGCAAATTTAAGAGCAAATTTGATGTCCAAACCTCCACTTGCAAACTAGTAAACTATCCTTGATAACAGGGAAAACCAAATAGCCAATTTTCATTCCAATCCCTAGCTAAACCCCTAAATCCAACATTACCTGGGTTCCCAAAAGCACTTCCATCCACATTAAATTTGATAACATCAACAAGAAGGGGTTCCCATTTAACCAGCCAACTAGCTTTGTCATTAGGGAAAGCATGCTGCCAATAGAAAGCTTCAACACACTCTTTTTCCAACAGAGATATCTTTTGAACCATGAGCCAAAAAGGGATATTGTCACCTCTAAAAATCATGTTATTTCTATCAACCTATATACACCAGATAGTCAAGAGGAAAGTTTTGCTGCATTGATCTTTTGAATCCTTTTTAGAGGAGAAAGCATTACTTAGTAACCAATCAAGCTAATTAAGAGAGAAGAAGTCTGATGAGAAAGATGAAGCATGGATTGAGTTCCAGATTGCTTTTGCCTTAGGACAATCTCTCAGAACATGAACAATAGATTCAATTTCTTTTGAACAGAATTGACAGTAAGGCAAATATGAAAGGTACAAATCTTATAAGGAATCTTTATAGACTAGATTTTGCTATAAGGTGGAGGAGGAAGATTTATATTTTTTAAAGAAAGCCATCTATAACCCAATTTAGTATAATAAACTTCATATCCTGATTAACCCCATATAAGTTTATCTGATCCTTGAGAAAAGAGTGGAAGAAGAATTGCTTGGATTTTAAAAAGAATCTCCTCAAGAAATGAAGTTCGGATTCTATTAAAGTTCCAAATCCTATCAATGATGACATCTTTGACAAAGAGGTTTTTGTCCTCTTAAGAATTGAGGGAAAGAATGTCTTCTAATTTGAAATCACTAGCCCATTTATCAATCTAAAATCTAGTGTTCATACCAGAATCAATACAAAATCTGTAACCATTTTTCAACTCCTCTAGACTTTTAAATATATCCTTCTATATTGGAGAGGCATCTGGAGAAATTTGCAAGGTAAGACTTAGGCTTTTCCTGCAATTGTATTTCTGCTTGCAGACCTGGACCCAAGGTTTCTTTTTCTCTTAGATGATGTCCCATCTAAGTTTACCCATAAGAGCTATATTAGTCTCCCTAAATTTTCGGATTCCAAGACCTCTAAGCTTTTTTGGAAGAGTAATTATCTCCCAATTGACTAGATGAAGACTCTTTTAGCTTGATGTGATCTCCAGATGAAATTATGAAAATGCAATCAATTTTCTCATAAGTTCCCATTCGAAGGAGAGCAATCTATATGAAATAGACCGGGATTGCATTTAAAATAGATTAAGCCAGAGTAATCCTCCTTGCAATATTGAAAAGACTAATCTTCCAAGCTGAGAGTTTAACTTCTAGCTTTTGGATTATAAAATGAAAGTGAGCTTTGCTGGCCCTTCTTTTGAAAAGGGGAATACCAAGATATTTCCTAATATCCTCTATAAAACCAATACTGCAAATGATTCCTATGTTAGAAATAGTTCTCCTAGGAATTTTGGAAAAGCTAAAAGCTTTGGATTTCTGATAGTTAATCTTCATGTCTGAAAATCTACATAATTCATTTAAGAAAGTCATGACCACCCTAGCTTGAGCAATTGTACCTTTGGCAAATAGTAATACATCATCAGCGAAGAAAAGGTAGGAAATGGGGAGGCCTCCTCTAGAGACAGATAATAGATGCCATTCTTTTTTATTAACTTTTTTCAAAATAATTTGAGAGAAAACTTCCATGTAAAGAACAAATAAGTAAGGCGATAATGGGTCTCCTTGCCTTATTCCTTTTTTGGGAGAAAAAGAATTAAGTCGTTCACCATTCCATAATATGCTGAAAGAAGAGCCAGTAACACAATTCATAATTAATAAAATGGTTCTCTTAAGAAAGCTAAACATGTTAAGAGTCCATTTGAGAAAACTCCAATCAACTTTATCATAAACTTTCTTAAGATCAATCTTGAAAATCATAGCTCCTTTCTTACTTTTCATTTTTTGGATAAAATAATGAATCTCTTGGGTGGAATGATGTTATCTGTGGTATTCCTACTAGGTATGAAATTGCTCCAAAAAGGACTTACAATGTTGGAAATAAAAGGTCTGATACTATTAACTAAAACTTTGGTGATAAGTTTGTAAACAACATTACATAAACTAATAGGCCTGAAGTCAGATAAACATTGAGGAGCTTCAATTTTAAGGATGAGAACCAACAGAGTTTTGCCTAATCTAGATGGAATACCACCTGTTGAAATAGCTTCAAAAACTAGCCTCCAGATGGAGTCACTAGAAATATCCCAGTAATTCTTAAAGAAAATTGCTTGAAAATCGTCAAGATTAGGAGCTTTATATGATCCCATAGACATAAAAGCCGCATACACTTCATTTTTACTGACTAGGGCTAATAAAGCAAATTTATCCTGGGTAGATAATTGAGCAAAACAATCTAGGACCAAGTTTGTATTGTCTCTGGTTACAAGATTACAGAATAAATTCTGAAAGTGATTAGTTACTGCATCTTTTAGCTAATTCTAATTTGTAAACCAGTTTCCATTTGGAAGCTTCAAACATTCAATCTTGTTACGTCTTCTTCTAGTAATCGTTGTGGCATGAAAATATTTGAACTTCGATCACCTAAAGCAATTTGCTAAAGACAGGATTTTTGAAACCAAAACATTTCTTCCTATTTGAGAATCTCATTAAATTCCTCATTCAAGTGTTTTTCAAGTCTGGCCAAACTATGAAAATATTGAAGGGAAAGATCTTGTTGAATTTTTTCAAGTCTGGCTAAAACTCTTCTTTTACGCTAAAATATTTCCAAATTTCCTCTTATTAAACTCCACACATTTCTCTTAGAGTTAGTGAAGCTTGTAAGGGACATTAATGAAAGAATCACTCTAGCATTGCTCCACTATCTCTCTAAAGTGTTAATACTGCATCCAAATTGCTTCAAAATGGAAATGTTTGTTTTTGGGGTTCACAAGATCTCCTTTGCTCCATAAGAGAATAGGATGGTGATCTAAAATAGTTCTCGGTAAATGAAAGACCACTACTTTAGGAAATTCCTCTTTCCAATTTGGTGTAGCCATTGTTCTATCCAGCCTTTGGGATGAGACACAATGACCCCTCACCATACAATACCAAGTGAATTTAGGTCTATTAAAACCTAAGTCAAAAAGATTACAAGCAACTATATTTTTTAAGAACTTATCAATTTTGCAAGTGCAAATTTGACCTCTTCTTTTTCAGAAGAAGATGCAATATCATTGAAGTCTCCAATGGCCACTGTGGGGGTATGGGATTGAAGAAAGAAATCTTTTAGCTCATCCCACGTAAGACCTCTGGATAATGGCGTTGGACTTGCATAAATAGCTATCAAATTCCAAAAAAATTCCCAAGCCTCAACTTGAATAATAATAATTGATTATAGGTTTTAATAAGTGAAAAATAGGACAGTGAGTTATATCTTAACACCCAAATCGCACCTGAGAAACCTTAAGGGTTTTGAATTACAATAGGATTGAAACCTCTTTTATTCCACCAATTTCTTTCTCTACTAAAAGGGATATGTGTCTCCAGAAGTATAATAACTTCTTGTTTATGAATTTGAAACAAATTATTCATATTCCTCTTAAAATTCGTATTGGCAACACCTTTAACATTCGAGGCTAAGATGGAGAAATTATTTATATGAGACATAATCTAATAAGAAAATTTGAAAGGGGGTACTAGTCAAAACTTATTGAGTAACTTCACATAGAATTTCATCATCACTCTCAAAAGATTCTGTTGCATTGATATCTTCTTCTCCATCTTCATTTGCTGAGCTTTGTCCTTCCTCCATCTCATTATCCTTCAATTCAAGAGGTTTTCCCCCATGATCTCCCTGAATTAGAGGATTTTTTTATTTGTGATCATCCATAGTATTCCTCATGATGCTTAACTCTGAGTACATTTGCTTAGCTTGCGTATTTAAAGAAAGATGTTTGGCTTTTGGGACTATGTTTCTTTGTTTATGCTTTTGACAAAGAAAGCAATAGTTTTCTTTTGGTGATTGCATTAGAGTTCAAGTGATTCTCAAAAGAGAGGCTTCTGGGAGGCTTTTAAGGATTCCATGAAACACTGTAGCATTTTTATTCACTCTTTGAGCCATTTAAGCAAGGACTTTTGGGGAACAAGCAAATTTAAATTTCTTTGTAACAACTTGAGATGGTGACATTATGGCCTTTTCTGGACTGAAGAGAGCTTAATTCATTTCCTATTGAGCTTTTTCGTAATCTGGGTTAGCCAAGTTTGGAAGATTTTCAAAAGCATTTTGATCCTTCATTTCTCTAGTTTTTTCATTTAAAGTTTCTCTCGATTGAGGATTAGAAGTATAGGCTTTTGATTTCAAAGAATTACTCTTATTTCTTTTTGAAGCCATCATCCACTCTCCAAACATTAGTTCCTGCTGAATATTGTTCTCTGTCTCTAAGTCACTAGTCTTCTTGTTTGCCTTTCCCATACATTGATCTTCATTATGACCATATTATCCACATAAGAAATAGAGTTTATGGAGTTCTTCATACTCCACCTTCAGCCAACGACCACTTATCAGAACTTAGGGAATCAAAGGTTTAGTAAGATCCACCTCCACACATAAATGAGCAAATTTACCCTTTGAAGCCACGAAGGTGTTCCTATCCATCTTAATAGGATTGCCTATGGCTAAGGCAATTACCTTTAAAGTATCCACTCTATAATATAAAATGTTAAGTTCTGGAATCCAAATCCAAGCTAAAGTAGATGTTATTGCATGAGCAGCTGGTACAAAATTCGGAGTCCATTTTTGCATTATAAGATAATGGTTGAAAATTAACTAGGGACCCTCAATCATAACATATTCCAGATCACAATTCATTGAAAATCTAATTAGGAAAAAATCATGATTAAGCTCAATTACCTCCACCATCCCGATCTACCACATTTGCTCCAGTTTCTTTTGTAATACTTATACCTCACTGTCCTTCCCAAAACTTTAATTATGAGTGAGTTTCATCAAGGTATGCTCAATTCATCAATCAACTTCTCATCAAAATAATTTCTGCCAAACATTGGTTTCCATTGTGAAATATGATTTTTGGTCTTTTATTCTCAATCAGATCCTTTGGATCTCTATTCGGACCACCATTTGAACCTCCCATAAGTTTCTCCTTAAAGGATACATGTCCTCAATTCCAAATCGATTCTTCCTTGTCGTCTTTGTTGCTTGGATCAGGCGGGTTATTTACAGAGTTTGATTTATTATGCTCTCTAGTTTTAAAAACTCTAGCAGAGGGATTCATCACTTTTTTCTAATCCTATTAAGAATTATATATGTTAATTAAAATATAATGTTATAATATTTTAGAAATGTTTTAAAATAAATTAAATATTATAATGTTATATTATCAAAAATTATATTTATAGAAATATTAAAATTTTAAAAATATATAATTCTATAAATTAAATATCACCTTAATAAAAATCAATTGGGGGGAGATGTACATTATTCGTAATAGGAAAAGCTGTTAAATTAGGTAAATTAGGTGATTAGAAGGTGGTTGATGGGAGGAAAATGACTAGTCTAATCAACGAAAATGCTTGGCTTACCTTTTTTTTAGTCCATGGTATACACTTCTTTTAGTTGACAACTAGATTTGAAGCGGCCTCGGGCAGCGTTTATATTAGGTGGATAAAGTTTTACGGTAGCTTTTAATAAAAATTATTATATAAATAAATAATATTTAAATACATAATTAATAATATTATTATAAATATATAAATTAAAGTTATAATTAATCTAAAGTAGTCAAATTTTTTGTGACTCTTAATAAATTTTTAAATGTTAAATTTTAATATATAAATTGAAATAATATTCAAACTCTGAAATCAAGTTAAATTATATTCAAACTTAAAATCCTAAATCATAGCATTAAACTCATGTAGAAATAAAAATATGATTAACATAAAAGATATAATAATTAAATCTCTCTAAGATATAAGATTTTCTCTAGTAATTTTAATTGAATCGTTTTAGTTAATTTGAAAAAATAAAAAACTCAGTCAAATTTTAATAGCATATATTTGAAAAAAAAATCATTCAAGTAATTTTAAGGAGTTATATAAGTAAAAAGACACTACGGTAAAATTAAAAAAATATTTATAAAATTAATGCCTAAAAATAATTATGAATACTCATAAGTCATGTGCATAGGAGGAGGATAATTTAAATGAAATATATCATATGATTAAAAAATTGAATGAAATATTTAATACAATGGAAGGGAAAGTTCATTTAAATAAGATATTTAATTTTAACTTAATTTGAAACATAAATTACCATTGGAGAATAAATAAATGGTTAAGGGGGTGTGTGTGTGTGTAAAAATTCAAAAGGATAATATAAATAAATAAGATACAATAAAATTTGAAGAATTTTAAATACTTTGTTAAATATAAGAATAAATTATTCAAGTAATTTTAAAGAGTTATATAAATTAAGGTAAAAAATATGTGAAAAATAAAGATTTAATTTTCACAATTAATTTCCATGAAAAAAGAAAAAATGCAATGAAACTAATTAAAAAAAAGAGAAACTATGAAGTGAATTATACAATGATGTAATATAAAATTTAAAAATATAATATATAATTATATTATTCAATTAGGTTAAATCCTTCACTTATTTCATTTTTTTAAAATGAAATGTATTTTATTATATCTTTATTAACTTAATAATATTAACATTTGAATTGTAAATAATATATGTGGATATGAAAAAGAAAAATAATATGTGCATTATAAAATAATAAGAGATAAAAATATAATATATATATATTTAATTAGGTTAAAATTTTAATTTATTACAATTTACAAAATGAAATTATATTAGGATTTTGTTTTACGTAATGAATAATCTAACTTATAACTTATTAACCTAATTAATAATTTATAAGTTAATCTTTAGAAGTATTTTATATATTAACTTATTAAAAAAATGAACTTTAATTCAATAAGTTACTTTGAATAATTTATAACTTATAAATTAGAAAGTTTTTAAATTTTTTTGTAAATTTATCTTTTTTTATTAATTTACAACTCATTTCTTTAATAAATAATTATGTTTTAGTTTTAAATAAAAATAAAAAAAATTAATTAAATAAGTAAATAAATATATAATATTAAAAATATACTATAAATAAATATATGATGTCATAAAATATGATTAAATTAATTTTAATTAATTATATTCTTATTCTAAACTATAAATATATAAAAATATATATGTAAATAAATATATAATATCATAAAATATAATTGATTATATTTCATGTAATTATTTTTCTATTATAAATAATATTTAAATTAAATAAAAATTATGTAAAATTATAAAATATAATTAATTATTATTTTATTCCTTGTTAAGTATTGTTTTAAAAAATTATTTCCATTTATTTGTCATTTAGAAAATTAAGAATGCATTTATTATCTTTTTTTCAAATATTACCTTTATAATATAAATAAATATTCAAAAACTTTACTCACTAATTAATTTTAGTAAATGATATATTCATAGATTATAACTCATATATCTCTTAAAATTAAAGTTATTTATTATATTCCTTAATTTTTGTAAATTAAGCTTAGATGACACTTAAAAAAATAAAAAGAATACATTTTATGATATCGTATTTTTATTTTTAATATATTAATTGTATTAATATAATTTAATTTGTAAAATAATATGAATCAATTTAATTTATGTATCAAATTATTTTAACAGATTCGGTTAATTTATCAACTTATTTTATGAAATATGTTATATAAATAATTAATTAATTACTAATTAATTTATTAATTATTTGTATGAAACAATTTTATATAGGATTTTAATTAATATTTCATATTAATTAAATTTGATTAAAAAAAAGAAAGGATCGAAAGGAAATGGCATGAAGCAGAGAAAAAAGAAGAGAAAGAGAAGTGTGCTTCGGACTGCAGAAAGAAAAAGGAAAACAAATAGAAAAATGATGGTTTGACATGTGGCAAAATAATTTGGAGGTGCTAGCATCAAAGGTAACAACAGTGATTGATTGATTTTGATAAAATTTATCAAATGAACCTCATAATTAATAAATTTATCAGTTCGAGAATAGAAATAATATTATTTTTATTTTTTAATTTTAATTAATTTTCAATGGTACTGATATTATGTGGTTATAAAGGAGCCCGTAACTCACTCTTCCAAATTAACAAGAGTGTAGCTTGCACGTACAGTTAAATTAGCTAAATTAATGGATCCTTATTTGGGAGATTTGTTTGTTTTCATAGACTCCAAATTAGATTAAACGAAAAATATACGTTTAAGTAAAACTTATTTTGAATCTCAAATTTGGAGAATCAAAAAATTAGGATTTTGAAATTAGAAAGATTAGAACCAATCATTTTATATTTTAGTTAAGTCAAATTATCTTGAAAGAATCGAAATTATAAAATAAGAATTATACCTTGAAATTGAATAGCCAAAATTATTTCATTTCTACCCTGAGTTCCTCAGGTCTGACCCTTGGTCGTCATTTGTCCATTCATGTCGCCCGCCTGTCGGCTACCACGTATAGAAGCTTCCACCTTCTTCGTCTATCGTCTCTCCGATTCGAGGTCAAATGCAGCACTAAACCTAGGCATTTCGTGCTCTGAACAACAAATTTAATTGAAGAAGGCCTCATCATCTTCACAGCTTATTCCACTTGGCATTCAGAAAGGTAATAAATTTTCACTTTTGCCCTTGAGAATCGAAATTTATAGCCTCAAATCTATTTGATGATTGAAGATTAAACTTGACAATATGATCTCTGTAGACTTCTTTACTACTTTTTCTGGATTTTAGTCGTTGGGTATTTTTCTCAAAGGAAATACATTTTTGGAAGTGTATTATTCCCTCTTTTCTAAATAGATAATCAAGTTTATAAATTTATAGAAGGCGAGTGAGTAGGAAGTGGGTTGAGGTGATATAAAGTAGAATTATCCTTTTTCTTAAAACTCTCTTTTATTGTCTTCTTCATTTTATGACTTCTCTAACCTTTTGGAAACAAAAAGTGAGGGTTTTGTAAGCACCGGGAAAAAGGAAAAAAAAATAGGACTTTTTTGATTTTATGACTTCATTTTATGGCTTGCTTTATCGGAAAATATACTATTCAGAAAAATCTGACTTTTTTAATTTGCCGAGCACTTTCATAATATTAATATGTTTTATAATTAATAAAATAATAATGCCATTGAAAAGATAAATTATTATGTAACTGTATATTTAATATTGAGTAAATAAAGTATATTTTTAAAATTTTAATTTTTTGTAATTATAAATTCAAGTAAGCATTACATTTTTTTAATACTAACAAATGAATATTTTTATTGAAAAACAACGGATAAAACACACATATTAAGCCAATTCTACCTACACTGAATAAAATTAATGCATGAATTGTTGTTATATTGATTGGTTGCTTCTCAGTTGGGGCCTACTGGCCTGTAGAAAAGGAATAGGAACCTAGCAATAAAAAACAAATTTACAAGCTCGTTTCATTTGGCGAAAGAATGGCTGACGTACTGCTAAGTTCTCTAGGGAAGAAGATACAGAGGACAAAGAAGACTGATACTTTCTCAATCAAGTATGTCTGAAGAAGTGCAACAAATAGTAGACCAAAATCACAAAGATAGGTCCAGGTCTGTGACTTTAGTTACCGATCGTGAGGTACTTGATTGCTTCATTTATTATAAGCAATGTAAGTATTCTTATTTTTCAATACAAAAATGGCCATAGTGCTTGCTCATCTTGCTGTGATAAAATTAATGAAAAATGTCTAGCTTGCTTCATGGCTATCGGTACAATTCATTGTAGGACAATTGAGAAGTTATTGGAAACTCTGAAAATTTCATGCGTAAGTGCAAAATATGGCTGCAAAGATTTGTTGAGTTTACAATAAGATGAATGAGCACAAAAAATCATGCATCTATGAACCATGCTTTTGCCTGCATTTGGATAGCTAGTTTGTTGCCTCATCGAAGGAGTTATTTCTTCACTTCAGCGGTAAGCATAAGGGTGTTGCAATTCAATTTGAAAATACAATGAACCTTGTCCTCTTATCTCCCTACGTGTTCAGGATAAATTGACTATTTTTCAAGAATGAGGGGGATTTGTTCATTCTCAACAATTATTTTGTTAACAATCATGGGGAACGCGTTTAATCTTAGCTACATTGGCCCCAGCTCATCAAAACAGAACTATAGACATTAGATTGACATACAGGATGTGACTTTGATGTTCATTGCCCAGAATAGTCCAGGGGGCAATTTTAATGATATTTCATCATCAGGGATGTCTTCTGATTTCATATAACTTGGTTGATGCTTCAAGATAGCTCAAGTTGCAACTCCATATATTTAGGGAGTTCTAGCTTTGGTAGTGAGAATATATTGATGATGATCCCCACCCCAACGAGAATGATGAAATTTTGGATATTATTTATTTGGTTTGTTTGATATGTTTAAATTAACTTCATCTAGGTTGATCTACCAGTTGAAGTAGTTATGACTGCACATCGGTATCAAACTAAAGAAGTCTTCAACACATGCTTAAGATTGCTCTCAATTTGATGTCTTGTTGATTTTTAATTGAATGTTAATGATAATTGATTAATTTACAACATCAAAATGACGGGGCTTTGTTTTTTATTTACGGTCATAAATTTTGACAAAATGTTGAATGTGATTAGCTATAAGGGTCCCATTTTGCTTGAGATAATGTTTGTTTAGTAAATATAGATCTCGCATTCTCACTTTTTGCCTCAGTGGTCTGCTAGGTTAATCAATATAAACATGGTATATATTTTAATGTATTATTTTATAAACAAATTCATATAAAAACTTACGTAGAAATTAAAATATAAAAGCATGATTAAACAATAAAAAATACACGTGTTAGTAATAGTGATTATAAGTCAATTGATGAGATAAATTTAATCTTTCCTACCTTTTTCTACAAATTATTGCCATAGAGTGTAACACTACAATCTCAGAGCATCTCTTCTCTGTAAATTTTAGAGAAGGAGAGAAAAAGACCCTAAAGTGGCTAAGGGGCTTAAGGGGACTTAATCTAGACAAATGAGAAATCGTGTTAAACTCATTCATATGGATCCAAAAATAATAATTTTACGGCCAAACACAATCCATTTTAAATCAAACAAAAATTTAATTAATGATAGTCTAATAAAAATGTTCTAACATTCTCTTACTTGTATATTATTAATTATAGACTAAACATATCTTTCAATTTTTCATAGATTATTTTTGCATTAATTTTATCTCTCAAAAAATGTGAGTATAATTTTCATCCTAACTATTGATTTACAGTAATATTTTAGTCTATCTATCAAAATAAATGTTAAAAAATTTGACGGAATTAATAATTTAACATTATTAATTTTATTTTAGCCCTCCCTAGTTTCTCTTCTATTCTATCTCTACGCTCTCAAATAATGAATAATAGATTATTTAGCATTATTATTTCTTTTATCTTTGTATTGTAGAAAAGCAATTTTATAAAGCTTTACATATTTTTATAAAGTAAAGGAATCTTAAAAGTGAAATATGGAAATCAAGAAGAACATATTTTTATATTCAAATCAAAGAACAAAAGAAGAAAAATTGTAAATTGATTGAGGGGAAGCTAATCCATTGATTTTAGATTTTGGAAGAATTATTTTTCTCTTTCATTTTCTTAATTTAAAACCAATAGATTAGTTTACATTCCTCCAATTTTCAATTTTTCTTATTATTATTCTTCAAGATTAGTATAAAATAAGTCCTCCTTATATTTTACTTTCAGTCTTTTGCTTTTCAGATTTTTTTTAATCTATTATGATTTGCTCTTGACATTTTTGGGCTCTCCATTCAATTTGCTTCAGCATTTATTTGGTGATTGTGTGGTGCTAATCTTCAACTATCTTTGACAATTTGTTCTATTATCTATGTTATTTTTCTTTGTTCACGTTGGCTTTATAAGCCTTTTAAAGCTCAAGCATTGTTCTTTATTGTTGAAAAGCTTTTATTTTTATATTTTAAAATTACTCTTTAATAATTGATTATATGTTTTTGAAGCATTATTTAACATAGAAAGTCGAAATACTCAAATACATGTGTTGTTTTGCACTTATATTTTTGAAAATATCATTTTTGCTTAAATGCTACATTTATAGAGTAACTTTCTATATTAGTATGGCTCTACTACTTGAATGCTACTTTTGAAAATATCATTTTATTGAGGGTAAGGTTTTATTTTAAGGTCAAATTAAATGTGATAAAATAATTCAATCATTCTTTATTATTTATCACATGTATTTGCTTAGTTGTTTATCAAATGTTGCTTAACATACAAGCTAAATGGTTATGTTAATTTTGTTAAGTCTCTTTAAACAATTGTGACATATATGCATTAGTTCTAATAATAATGGTGAGAAAAAGAAGAATAGCAAGGGCTCTTCAATTAAAAGGACATGGTGCTCAAGCATGCCAGATAGGAAAAGTTAAGAGTAAACTTCAATGAAAAGAGAGTTAGGTGTGGATCTGGTGAAATTGATTTCACTACCTAGCTCAATTCCTTGTCATGCTTGAAGGTTCCCATTACTATAAGGTAATGGCACTAAGTGAAATAAGATATCAATACGCTATCCAAGAGGACTTATTGGCAAGAAATTAATACTTATTTGCATTTCAATTTTAATATGTTTATAACAAGAAATCTTGGATTATTAATTGTGTTTTTTATTTGTGGATTACTTTATAGGCTACATTTGATATTAACTAGGATTACAAAAAAAACATGCCTCTATATTGATAAGCAAGAGGTAAAGGGATTATAAACTTATGTTGAAGAAGAAATACACCAATGAAGTGGGGACTTCGACAAGACCTTACCTTAAAAAAATATCACTAGATCGACACCTCGATATAGAAGAAGTTTATAGAGATATACCATTTAGAAGGGTTCTAGATAAATATGGTCATCTCAATATTGTTGCCTTTCTTCTACTATTTATAGGGAATAACATCTTATAACTTATTTTATTCTTTTTTTTGTCATTTGATTATAAGTGCACAGTAGGAGAATTAAAACAAAAATATGTACAAATATTGGTTGTCTCAAGTAAAGTATAAAAAGCTCAAGGAAGGGCTCTGTGGGAAATGATTCAAGTTATTTAAAAACTTTTGCTCAATCCAGTGATTAAGCATCTACCTCTATCACTGCTATAGAATGCCATGATTTATAGGAAGTAGCAAGAGTGAACAAGAAGGGTGAATTTATATTAGAGGATAGTCAACATGTTGCTTAGTAACTAACAAGCGATGTTTCCTTTCTTTTTTTTGTCAATTACAAAATATTTTGTTTAGTTTTTAGCAAATGACTAATCATATTTGATTACATTATGTCAAGATAAGTTCAAGTAGTAAGCCACCTAGAGGGAGTTTCAACCAGTAAGGATGATAGACATATTGAAACTTATTTTAAGAACTTTAAAGTATTATAGGCATGTAAAGGGCAATAAAGGAACATTTAGCATTAAGAAACACTTTAGAAGAATTTCAAGATGTTCTTACAACAAATGACTTTCTAAGGAAGAAAGGGCATATTTGAAATAAGAATTGTAGTATTTAATTCTGTAGTAGGTATTGGTCACCCTCTAATAAACTAGTTGTTGCCCCCCCCAAGGAAAGAGGAAGAGGTGGTACAAAATGGTAGCTTTTGTACCATAATAGGTCAATTGCTATCCTACTAACCCCAATCCCTTTACCTAATTTCTATAAGTAAATTCTTATCACCTTACTACATGATGCCAAGTGCTTTCTAATCATGTTGTATGATTACATTAATGTTGATTTACTAGTTGCAAGCAAGAAAGATATAATAAGTCAAATGAAGACCGACCTGAGACTAAGTTATCTTTTTAGTCGTAGGATTCCTTAATGCCATTATTAGCTAAGCCATCGAAATTCCTACCTTGGTTAGATGGTTGGATGCATTTGTCGAAGAAAACTCAATTAAGATAGTATAGTAGTTGGTTGTATCCTTTGATTGATTTGCCTAGCCATACTTTCTTTTCCTTGATCCCATCGATACTACTTCTTTTAGAAACATTTGGTTGGCCTTATCATGTAGTTTCTTCAATAATTTAACATGTTAAGCAAATAACTTTACCTCAAACAAGGTACCCAAAATGTGATCAATAGGAAAATTGAGCCATTCATTGAAACAAGTCTACAAAGAAAAAAATTACTTAAAAATCAAACAATTGTAGCTTGGGGGAGGGTTTTGGTTATGACCTATTAGAAGTATAAAGATAACTTTAAAGGTTAGTTTATTCAACTTCTTAGGTTTGATTCTTAGTTAAATTGAAATGGGCACTAATTAAGGAAACTAATTTTGTTGAAAAGGTAATTTAATTAAGTTTTGCTCAAAGTTAGGCTTTCTTATGAAGGCATTGAACCATTTCTTTTGAAAATTAGCACCATAAGCATCCTTTATCCCTTTTAGAATTGTTAAGCTTTTCAAAGGGTAAAGTTGATACATTTATATCATATTCAACCTTCTAATATTTCTTCAAAGCAATTATCTTGGTATAATACATACCTAATATTTTAGTTGAAGCTTCTTTTGTCTACATAATAGTAACATGATTTAACTTCATATTAATGGTCATATCATAGTACTTGTAAGCATTTAAAAACCACCACTTTGAGAATGCATTGGTATAAGCATGGTAGAGAGAAAAAAAGAGAGAAAGTTAAAATAAAAGGCACATAGGTAAGAACTTAATATTGGAAATGTCGTTGTAGGGATTTGAGGGTTAGCTTTAGATTAAACTGAATTATTTTGACAATGTACTGGGTAAATGCCCTTTAATCTAGAAAGTTCATTCTTGACAAAGGTTGGTGTATAATTATTGTAGACATGAAAATTGTAACTACAACTTAACATTATGTACATTAAAAGGATCAAGGTCAAAAGTAAATTAAAATAGCCATAAAAGGGCTAAGGAAAAAGAGCATACCTAAGAACTAGCCTAATTGTAGTGCATGTATAAAAAAGAAGAAAAGAATAAGTTAGAAACCTTTACATGTGTGTATTTATCAAATCAAGGGTGTAAAGATAATTAAATGAACTTAAAGTCGTGTACTAACCATTTCAACGAATGGGTAAAGGATGACAAAAATGAAAAGTGTTCCTAGAAGTAAATGCTTAAATAAAAAAGCCCTTCTTGACATAAATTACAACTAGATTAATATTTTTAAATAAAAAAGGGATCACTAAAGACCCTAAAGTGACATCTTAAACTTTGTGAAGGATTATAATGAAAGGTAAAAAGGAAAAAAAGACAAAGCCAAAACATTCTTTTTGATGAATTATACCATTTTGAGATTTTAAAACAAAAAGAAGGAGAAGATGTTTTTATAACTATAATGGTAGCCATCCACTCTAACTTCAATATTTTCCCAAAGGCATCAAACATGTTGGTATAATTGTAGGGCTCTATTTAAGTTCAATATTTTGGATGCTTTTGAATTCCAATAATTTGTGCCAACTAAATATAAATAAAAAATTCATAAAATATTAACAAAAATGAGTATCAATTCTCTTGTTTTCTTCGATACCTATATCTAATTTGTTTCAGCATATATTTGAAATCATACAATAGACACTAATTGTTTTTCAAAAAGTGAATATAAATTTATTATAGCTTATTATTGGGAATTTTCTTGGAATGTTCTATATTTTTTATCTACAAAAGAATTTGTAATGATACATCTAAAGTCTCAATGCTATAATGGTTATTACTATTTGTTCCCTATGTGTGAAACAATATTGTATGATGTCAGCACATTTTATTTAAATAGTAACCCAATATCCATCGATAAATTCTAACTTTATTTTTTAAAAAAAATTGTGATTTTAATTTTAAATGCTCTTAATATAAATATCCACAAGGATATGCTTTTTTTTTTTAGAATATCTATGAGGATATATGATTTATCATTTGTAAAAATAATTTGTGATTATGTGTACATATTATCAAAGTTATTACAATTTAAAAAAATATTTTTTCTAATCTTATTAATTTCATAATTTGTAAGAAATATTGTTATAGCAAATTATTGGTAATATTATTGAATTTATATTTTTTATTGAAATAATGTGAAAATTGAATAATTGTATACATAATTTTTAAATGTTAAATAAAATTTTATAATTCATAATATTTATTGAGTTATATGGGAGTTCTTCTATATGCTTGATATTGTGCTCTTATAAGATTGTGTAGCTATATATTGAAATCTTGTAGAATTTATTAATCATATTTTAAAATTATATTTTAATTTATAATTAATTTTATCAATCATTTATGAATATTGCCCATAAAAGTTTAGAGAAATATAAACTATTTCATCTTTTTAATATCAATTCATGAATTTCTCAATGAAAATTTTAATTAAAAATTCATATAAAGAAATAATGAGCACTATAAACTTATATTGTAGTATGTGCATAATATTTTTTATATAATTTTATGTATTGAAAATTTTTTCATGATGTTTATGGTAAATTTTGATGATTCATTCATTTCTAATAATTGATACTTTTAATTAATTAAAGTTAAAATATTTTGAATTGATTCATAAGGAATTTTGACATTAATGTAAGCATTATGATATCAAATGTAATCATTTATATTGGACATTGATATTATTCTTTAATAATAATATTATTATTTTAAAGTTATGATATCATAGTATAATTGAAAAGTTCTATTTCAAAATTTTATTTATATATATGTTCTTATTTTTTATGACCATATAAAGATTAAGTATGCTCATAAATAGGTATAAATTTTGTGAGCATTTTGTCAATTTTTTAATTATATATATATATATATGTATTCCTTATCATGTTTTATAATTCCTAGCACAATGATATACTTAAGAATAATTAATATATTTGAAATATATATTAAAAGTATAATAAGCCTAAACTTTTGATCAATTTTTGAGTTTTGAACTGTGATATAAAATATTATAAGATATTGTAATTTTATATCACAATACTAATAATTTTATGATGAATTAATACATCATTTAAATATTATCTTAATTTTGATAGTAATTACTTCTGCTTGTTAACATACATGCCTTTAAAGAAACATGAAATTAAGTTTTTTGATGTTGATGTTTGCCTCATTTGGACAATATTAGACTTTGTTTTAAGTCACAGTCAATATTTTAATAGCATTTTAACATCAAATTTTGATAAACTAAATAATGAACTTAAAAAAATTGTGAGTATCTTTTTAGAACATATTTGATACATTAAGCATAATTTAAAATTCTTATTTATTAAAAAAATATTTTGTGAGAAGTGTAAAATTAACAAAATTTATAAGGACTGTACTGCCTTTAATTGTTTATATATCATAAGATGGTCTAATCTTAAGATAAGCTTGTCATAAATGGTTATGTTAATTGCATATTTTAAACTTGATTTTTTCCTTAATTTAAGTGATTAATGTATTAATTTTAAAAGTTTCAAGCAAAGTTTCATTGTTTTCTCTTTACATTTTATGAACAACATTATGTTGTGAACTTAAATGATTAACAAGTTAGATAACTTCGTTTATTATTTTAAAATATTTATTGTATCATATTATGTGAGTTAACAATTGTTATTATTAATATGTTGCAAAAAATATTAAATATGTTATTGTTAGAATGATTTTATAAAAGGAAGTTTAGTATTATTATTATAAATATCAATATTGAAATTTTGAAAACTTCTTAAGAAATAAATTATTTTGATTATTTTATTTTATTTTTTGTAATTATTATGTAATTGATTAGTGGGAGTTAATGCATATTTCCACAAGTAATTAACCCTTAATACTTCCATTAAATAATGTAATTGCATAAGTGATTTTACCTTGTTGATTAAATTATCATGATAATATTTCTCTTAAAATATATATTAATATTTTAATAAAAGTTATTACAATTTTCTTCTTGGGGAGATAGTTAATTAAATGTAGAAATGATTAATTGAGATTTTTTATAAATTTAATTATAATTGTATTTTCTAAATATGTTAAATTATTTTGTTAGAAACTTAAATGATCCTTTTAGGAGATATAGTAACTTTCATGAGAAAGACTACAACAAGGACCTTTACATAATGGTGAGTTCCAATATATCAAGGTTATTTTTAAGACTTTAAATTTAATCCACTATCAATTTAATACTTTTTACACAAATACTAAATTAAAAAATTATTAAAATAAAAATAATTAAGAATTTTTACTAATAGTAAAAGAGTTTTTATAATTTTTTATTAACATTATAACATATGAATAAGTGATAGTATAAAATTAATTTATATTTGATAATGTATCAATTTTAAATTTTTTAATAATAAAAAAACATGATAGTATACTTTTGATTTGTTTATTTTGACAAAAAAATGTTTTATATAAAATAAATTATAAATAAAATATTAAAATGAAAGAAAATACTTTATTTTTTCAATATTAGTAAAGTGTAAAGGGGAAAACTACTTCCTCTATTTCAAAAAGTATTTTACTTTCTTCTACTATCATGATTTTATGTATTCTTCTTTTAATCATAAGCTATAAAAGTAATATGCCACTTTTTTATTAGTTTACATGTAAATGATATTTTTTATAAAAAATATTTTTCAACAAAATAAATAAAATTTTTATTTTCACACTATTTTTAAAATATAAATATAATAATACTTATTTATTATACTATATTTATCTTATTTTCAATAGGACCAAATTTACAAAATTTTCTTATAAAAAATAATTACATATAATAACAATTTTTTAAAAAAAAATTAAGGGCTTGCTTAAGTGACACGAGGCTTTGTCTTTAATAGGAATAGGAATAATATTATGGCAATGATTAAGATACATTATTAATAAAGTGGTATGTTTATGTACCATTAAGTGTCTATTTGGAATTGTAGAAGTTGGGGGAGGAGAAGTTAGAGGAGAAGTTTTGCATTTCACCCGTTTGGATACAAGAGTAAAATGAGAGAAGAAAAAGTTAGAGGACCAAAAAGTAATTGGGGCCCACAGTAAAAGTTTTCTCCAAAAATAACAAGAAATTGGCAATATTTACCCTTTTCTAGAATTTACCCTTGGCTTCTTCTCACATATCCTCCCAATATTTGTTGCCGCATCTTCTTCCTCTACCGTCGTGTTATTCTGTATATTTGCTACTTTCTCTATTGCTTTGGGAAGATGCTTCACTCTTGCAATCCTTCTCATGTGTGCATTCCTTAATGCTTTTCTCCTTGGTATCGTCTAGGAAAGGTAGCAGCTTGTAGAGATGAAGCTACTGAGCTAAGGCCATAAATCTCCATGATCCTCCATTGAAGGTTGGAAGTTCCATGAATTTGAAGAGAGAGGCCTAGGGTTTGGGTAATGTTACGACAGATGTTAATACTCTTCTTGGAATTGAAACCATGAGCTGGATGGAATACTATATTAATTATATGTTAGAAATTTGACCAAAAAAATTCATCTTAAAAAAATCATATAAAAATCAATGAGAAAGTGAATTTCCAAAGATATCTCATTTTAAATATTTATTTAAAATTTTTCTTGAAATTATTTTTTAAAAAAATATTTGCTATCTATATATTTCAATTAGAAAGGCAATTTGGTTATTTTCTCTTATTACAACTTCTTTCCTCCTTATTTTCTTTTTTTGCAAATAAAAAAATTATTTCTCCTTTAATTTTTTTCTCTCTCATCTTCTCCCTTTCCAAACAATATAAACAAAGCATAAATGTATGGTTGAGATTGTATGTCACAATTTAATATGATTCATGGGGGGAATGATTTGTGAAAAGGAAAAAATTAAGATATAATCCTATTAGAATATGGAGTTTTAATTGGTGCATTAGGCCAAATATTCTTAAAGGCTTGAAGCCAGCCTAGTCTGAATGAATGCCATTCATGGCAAGGAAACTAAGGATCATGGTATAAAGAGATAAGGTTTTTAGCATTAGTGGCATAGAGAAAGCGACGGATAAGGGATAATAAGAATAGCATGTCATTTAATGCTTGGGCTATAATGTCATCGGTTATCTATTATGATAGGACATGTCTTGTTGCAAGCATAAAAAAAGGTGTATGATATTTTGATATTTAACAAATTTGAAAGATCATTTTACATTTTCAAAATCTTTTCAGTAAAAGGTGGCATTCTATTAACCAAAGTCTCCTATTGAACACCAGCCTCCGATAGTGTATGGCTGTACCACTTTTTTATTGATGCATTGAAGTCTCTCCCAAACATTATAGGACCAAAGTTAATATTTTTAAGTAAGGAGGCTAAATTGAATCGATTCATAATTGATGATGTAAAAATATATTTATGTCATTTTTAAAAATTAAAAATTAAATTATTGAAGTTTTATGTAAATTTTATATATAGTATTATAATATTTTTTTAAAAATGTAAAGGGGACTGTGTAACAAATATATTCTATTCGTATAATTTATTGTAGAAAAAATTATAATTTTATTTTATATTCAAAGTTTGTTTGGTAAACGGTTATTAAAATAGTTTTTATTTGTTTGATCAAAATTAATTGATTGACTAATTAAATTAGTCAAATCAATTATTTAGTCAGTAGTTATTTTAAATAGTTTTTTGTTCCTAATTAGTTAATATTGAAAATATTGCTATTTATAGTATTTTCTTTTAGCTACTCGATTATTGTTTAAAAAAAAAAAAAAGGCACAATTACCCTAATTGTTGCTGTCGGTTACTATACTACGTTTTCCTTTTTGTTTGTAAAATACTGTTTGCGTTTTTCACTTTCCTTTGGTAAAATATTGTTACATTGGTAAAATACTGTTGTGTTTTCCTTTCAATAATATAAATATGTAAACTATAATTATAGTTATTAATTTTTTATTATAAATTTATTTACTATAAAATTATATTAATATAATTTAAAAATTTAATTTATAATAAATTATAATATATATTTTATAAAAAATAATTAATAAATAATATATAAAATCTAAATAATTATAATAAAAATATTTAAATAATTTATAAAATATACTCATATATTTATTTTTTATTTTATATATAAATAATTAATCATAAATAATTAATTTTATTAAATATTTTTATTCAAAAAATTATACAATCAATTGATTAAATTAACTAATACAATCAATTATTAATTAATTAAATTAATTAATTGTTATAATTATCAGTTAATTGTCAAACATGACTTAAATCAATCTATAATAACTCCTTTTATTTTTTATATA